>JAKCPI010005528.1:0-242281 GCA_023213315.1 Euborellia annulipes
CCCCTGAAAAAACAGCTTAAAAGCTTTTCATATTTTATAATGTTTTAAAGCATTGACGATGTTGTTTGCTTTTTATTTAGTGAATAATATAATGAAAATGTTAATAATTGAAAAATGAAATTTTATTTGAATTTCCTTTCTCGTCGGGTTTGCGCATGCGCATTCAAGTTTTAGACATTTTATACGTTTTATACATTTTATATGTTTTATACAAGTTTTATCCTCCGCAAATTTTGTATAAAACTGCAAAATCGTGTATAAAACCCAACTCTGTGGCTAACTAAACTGCAGAGTTGGCAGGTTTTATCCCGCCGAGTATAATACGCGGTTTTATACATGTACAACTATTGCGGATAAAACTAGGTCGATGTATAAAAAGTATAAAACTGTAAAAACCAACCCCCCTGAAAAAACAGCTTAAAAGCTTTTCATATTTTATAATTAATCTAAAAAAAAAAATTTTTTTTTCGAAAATCAAAAAAAGGGCTTCTATAAGTTGTAGATATTTTAAATAGCTTTAATTTAAAAAAATTTGAGGTCGATAGCTTCTAAATTGTGGCCGCTGGAAAGTCCCAAAATTAGCACCCCGAGACGCGCACCTAAATGCATATATGCCCATCGACTAAACTATCGCTCGACTAAAAATCGACCGTAAGGGGTTAAATTAGAAAGGCCTAATAAAAAATTGAGTTTGACTTTACGATAACCGAATGAATATATTGAATCTTGTTTTGTTTGAATTTGATGAATTTTATATGAGTTTCCTTCACAGTTTCTTTCTCGAGGGTTCACGGATTTTTACATCCACCTAGTTTTATCCGTGGTAAAACTGTTTATCCATGTATAAAACCGTGTATTATACTCAGCAGGATAAAACTTGCCAACTCTGATACTGCCAGAGTTGGGTTTTATACACGATTTTGTAGTTTTATACAAAGATTGCGGATAAAACTTGTATAAAACGTATAAATGTATTAAACGTATAAAATGTATAAAACTTGGATGCCCATCGACTAAACTATCGCTCGACTAAAAATCGACCGTAAGGGGTTAAATTAGAAAGGCCTAATAAAAAATTGAGTTTACTTTACGATAACCGAATGAATATATTGAATCTTGTTTTGTTTGAATTTGATGAATTTTATTTGAGTTTCCTTCACAGTTTCCTTTCTCGAGGGTTCTCGCATTTTTTACATCCACCTAGTTTTATCCGTGGTAAAACTACTTATCCATGTATAAAACCGTGTATTATACTCGGCAGGATAAAACTTGCCAACTCTGATACTGGATAATACTAGTTTATCATCTCTGAGGTTTATCATTTCCTGATCATTTCTTTTCGACTTCTATTGCTATCTTCAGTTATATAGTTTTGACATTTGTAAAAAAAAATTACTAAAATAATTATACATTTGGAATAAGAATTAAAATGATTCTTTTTAATCATATTATAATAGATATAGACCTTTTAGGATTATTTTAATATGGTAATTATCAACCTTATTAATATTTTTTATATTCTAAAAATCACATAAGTAACATGGTCAATATCATTTAACAAATTTATACAATTTCAAAATCCTTTAACATTTTCATATTATTTTAATTGATAGACATACAACATTTCTAATATAATTCTTAATTACAATTAAATAATAACATGTAATGTACTTGCATTATAAACTTAAACCGCATCCATTTTTGACCTTTTAAAAGAATGCCTTTAGAGATTTATTTTATTTATTAAATATTTATTTTCTTACAATTAATTTTCCTAGTGCATTATCTGAATTCAATTTATATTAATTTTAATAATTATTGCGATAACATTCTTGAAATTTTTTCATTATTCTTTTTTTTTGGCATTTTTACACTATATAGATTATAATTATTGATAAAAGTAGTTTTAAATAATTATCGTTTGAAATCTAAATCTGTATCATGGTTTTTAAAGTAATAAATATCGACAATGTCAATCGGTTTATCTTCCCTGTCACAGAAATACCGTAGATTTTCCTTTGGATAAGATACTAAATAAAGTCATATGGCCACGACATTCCCCACTCATCAGTCCTTAATTTTATTAAATTAATCTAAATATATCGATACTTATAGTTTTAATATTTTTATAATTTATAAAAATAATATTATGTTTTCAGCTTTAAGTAATGATCTTGGTGAAGAATGGGGGGCGCGGTCAGGCACTTTTTCCAATCAGGAAGTGCCCTTTTATCATCAGGGAATCACCGTTCCGTGTCCCCTCAAACTCGGGAGAAAGTCCGAATTATTTTCGATGCACTCAGAGCTAATCCCAAAGTAACAGTTCAGAGGCTAGAGGGTTTGCTTTCACAAATACCAAAGGTATTATTTCATTATTCTCTTTTTTTATTTATTTATTTTTTTTTTTTTTTAGAAAATTATAAATTAAAATTAGCTAAGATGTTGAATTAGTAAATACAATTGCAAATTTTATTTAAATAAGATAACAATATTTGTGATCTGGCTATCTTCAAAATGGACAAGTTTCCATTATATAGGATTTTATGTTAAATTAAATTGTAGATTTTACCCTATAAAAAATAATCTTTTGAAATAAAATCAATAAATGAAACAATTTTTTTCCATCTTGCGGTGGCTCGCTGGTGTAGCGGGCTAGGGTGTCGGCCTCTACAAAGAAGATCCGTGTTCAAATCCTGGACTTGCGGGATTTTTTCATTTTTCATTTAATGTATACAAAAATACAAATCCTCAAGCAGGCATTGGGTTGGAATATTGGATCTCACCACAATAGCCCCCAGGCAACTCTACGAGAAGAAGAAGTTGCTGTGAACGTTCTGTGGAAGGGACGTAAAGAAGGTTCCCTCTCAGTGATGCATTCTTCTAAAGGAGCATCGGCTACACGCCGATGCTGAGGGAGTCCCTCCTCGAACTAGGACACCTCCATAGCATAGAAGAGGTTGGATAAAAGGAACCGGGTGGAACCAGAAATAAGGACTAGTTCACTAGCTAGAAATGAACGCAGGAGGAGGAGTTTGAGTTTGAAAATAATGTAACTTCACGGGGTGCCGGTAGATGGCCAGAGGCCAGGTTTGAGAGGTGTGTCTTCGTGCACGAAAGCACCTCGGGAATCCCGATAGGAATTTCAAATAAATAAAATTTTCCATCTTGAACAAATTTTCTCGAAATTTTGGACTGTTCATTTTTGATTGATCTTATTTATATTTGAGTACTTTTTAGTATTCGAAATCTTTAAATTTTTATATTCCTAAGGATTTGAAGCCCACTATTTGAGAAAGTAAATGCAAATGATTATTTTATCAAATTAAATTAATTAATTTATTATCTCTCTAGAGTGAAAACATCCTTTTAGTCCACAATGAAGAAGGCTATAACCTACTTCAGCGATGCGTGGGCGTCAATAATATCGAGCTTGTTCGATGGATTCTCTCAAGAAATCCTGATCTCAACAGAGCTGCTTGTTCCTTACCTCTTCATATAGCTTGCCTTAAAGGGTAATTAATTGCAGAAATTCAAATCTGTTATTTTCTCATTCATTTGAAACAAGAGGGCAGATGAATTTGAGGCCTCTTCTATAGATTTAAATTAGCCATTTTAAATTTCAACCTTTAATTTAATGTTTAAAGTTGCTGTGTTGTGTCCATTTTCTTTTGAGAATAAGAAGAGTCCCATTGTTTTTTTTTTTTCAAAATGACTTTCCTACCCTACCCATTAAATAGAAAATTTATCATATTCCCCCAAATTTTCTAACATTAATATTTTATTTTTTTTTCAGGTTTGATGATTGCGTGGAACTTCTATTAAAGCATGGCGCTCGTGTCGATGTTGAGGCCCGAATGTGTTGGCCTGGACCACATAATCACAACTGTGAAGAACGAGGAGGTCACGAAGACACTCTTCTTGCCCCAGATCGTTCTAGTGACAAACTTCAAAGTGCTGTATTTTATGCCATTGACGGGGATCAAGTAAATATTAAAATATTTCTTTTTTTTTTAATGGAGTATCATATACTGGAGCCCGCTTTTCTTTTTAAGAAATCGCTTAAAAGCAATGTAAAAAGTATTTTTGATTTAGATGGCCTTAAGGAAAATCAATTATATTCTAAGGACCGTCGGCCAAAAATTAAATAACCTTGCGTGTTTATTTGTAAATATTTCGATCCCAATGAGATGGAATCATTCTCAGTACAAGCAACAGATGTTATGCAAATCGTCACAAACTTGCCATTTCCCTGGGATCGAAATATTTACAAATAAACGGATAATACGTAAATTTATTTAATTTTTGGCCGACGGCACTTCAAAAAATTTAAAAAGTATTTTTCTATTTGGTTACCGAAGTAGGAAGAAGAAAAAAAAATTGTAAGAACAGAACATAAGTCAATTCTCTCAGGTCGATATCGCCGGGATGATAAGTCGCTAGGGGAAATTAAAATAATTCTTATATATTGTTGAGAGTTTTTTTTTTTTTGTCAAGCTGTTCTCATTGAGATTTTTGCTTTGGTTTATTTTGGTTTAAAAGAAAGAATCCAGTTAAATTATTATTGAATTCAAAATTTATTGTAATTATTCTATGTTATATCGTTTGAATTTAATTAAACATTTTAAATTTCAAAATTTAATCATAACCAACAAGAGTGTAAAGTTAATTTTAAACTGATAACCGTTGGCTCTAGTTAAAACATTACGCTTTAATAGGAGAATTAAATTCAAGTATGATACACAAGGTGTTTTGTTTCAATGATATATTTATTTACTGTACAGTATGTAATTCACTTCGATGATGACACATATGGTGTCGAAATACGTATAAAGTGTTACTTTGAAGCTTCGGAGCTTTTTTGTTTTTATAAAAAAAAAAAAAAAAAAAAAAATAGGGAGGTCCGAAGCTTCAAATGTATTCGTGTTTTTTTTTTTTTTTTTAAGCAGTCGGTAGAGCATTAGAAACAGTGTAAAGATTAAGGTATAGAGATTTAAGTCCCGTTAGTTGAATTCTTAAACTGGCTGTTCAACCTTTCATTTGTCATCCCCCACATAACTATTCCCCTCTCTCCCTCTCCCTGGTAAATAATTATTTCCCCACTTTATAGGTATGTGCAGATGAATCGTAGGAGAAAGGAGCCTTTTCTTTTTTTTTTTACACCCTCACGCTGATGTTCCAAATTCGGGCATTTCTCCACTCCCCAAGATTTTGATTTCTTTTAATTGGATATAGTAGACGTAGGAAATTAAATAAAAAACTTTTATTTAATTAATTAATTGGCCTGTAACCCGTGGCTGAGAGAGAAGACATTTGCTTCTCATGACAGGGATCCCGGGTTCCCTTCCCGCCCCAAGCGAGAAAAATTTATTTCATTACAAATCATTTGAAATCGATAGCGATGAGTTCTAAGTGGCCTTTGATCCCGAAAAAGACCTTAAAAGAAAATTAATTGTCGAAATTTCGGCCGCTAATCACGACTGCCACAATTATTATGAAGGTCGTGATTGGCGACCGAAACGTCTTCAATTAATTAATTAAATAAAAGTTTTTTATTTAATTTCCTTAGCAGCTTCTTCTCCTATATCCAATTTGAAGTCTACAGCCACTTTTCATCGCTATTTTTCCTTTTAATTTAAATATTTTATATTATATAGATAAAAAAGATGATGTCAATAGACCCATTTAGTAGACCCTAAATTATTAACTAATTTTTGGGAAATTCAGGAAAAAATGTTTCATCTCCCTCCAAGCAAAAAACTCAAGCCAAAAAGGTCCCTTTCCCCTCTTCCCAAACAAGTTTAAATGACTAATATCTACAAAAAAAAAGAGATATGGTACTCAATTTTGTAAATGTAAATATTCAGGCTTATCCTCGTAATGTACCCAATCTATCATACTATAATATTATCCAATGCTTCTTATTAAAACAAAATCTTGTATTTCAGGTGGATATTTTAGAATTGCTTACACAACAAAGTGATGACCACTGGTTGCCTTGGCAACAGAAAAGACCTCTACTTCATATAGCCTGCGAACGAGCTGCTTGGCTTTGTGTTAAATTTCTTGTCGCTGAACGATCAGATGAAATCAATCAATGTTATGATGAATATTATCCTATTCATCAAGCAGCACTGCATCACATCAAATTTTTGGAATTGTTAATCAGGTATCATCTTATTTGTTTAGTATCCAAAAGACTTGTGAAATGATTCGAAAAACAAAGATCGATAGAAGAATGAATCAAAAGCTATATTTTTGAAAGTCATAATTAGTTATAAATGTTGCCACAAGTTAAGTTTTATTCATAGTCTCTCTATCCCTCTTACGATACCGAGAAAATTAAAGAGGCTTTCAAGGGTTTAGTAATAAATAAAATAAATAAATTTATTAAGGCACCAGTCCTCGGTGGCCAGGTCCAAAAAACAATACAAATTTAATACAATAACAACAAATAAACTAAAAGGAAAAAAAGGAAAAAAAATAGAAATGTGTGCCCATTAACAATCAACATGTTCATGCATTTCCATCCAAAGAAATAAAAAAAACAAATATCAAAAATTCGCGCAAGCTACGAGGCCAGGAGTAAACGTCGCAATAGCCATTCGCCTTAAAACCCTTAACAAGGATGGTATGACCTCTCTACCTGAACAATTCTCTGCGTTCATGAACTAAATAAAAATTTCACGCAACTAGCACATGAGGACTTGACAAAATTTATTATAGATTTAATCATAGGGGGCAGAGGACTATAATCCCAAGTATCGACAGACAAACAAACCGTTCCACAAACAAGAATCTTGGCTTCGGAATTTTCCTCCTATCATCAACCCTACTATAATAATCTATCGAATAAAAATCTCCACTTAGAAGACGTTTCGGGTTTAATTACCGTAGATAAATCCATCATCAGTTCTTTAGAGCTGAAATGAGCATAAATAATAATTGTAATACAACAACATAAAATATTTCTTAAATTATAAAAAACATCCGATCTTAAATTATTGGCAAGCTCAAGGTATACACCATTCAGATGCAGATTATATATAAACATATACAAAATTATATAAAAATATAAATTTGCACATAAGATGACGTATGCTCATCAGTTAATACGGCCAAGTCTCAAATGTATATAAAATTTTATTATCAAATACACTTATTATAAGATAAATACTAGGGAAACCAACGAACTCTGAGTACATTGACCCATAATACATCTTAATAAACACCGTAATCTCACAAAAGCGTGTAATTGACCTCTTCGAAAATATATTATTTATTTGCAAATGAAAATTTTCTAACTTAATTAATTTATAATATATTTTCAAATTACAAATAATTTTATAAACAACTTTTTATTATAATATTTAAATCTGGGCGTCTACATTATTTAAGATGGACAAATATACATTACTATGGCCAATCCAATCTGTCTGATAGTTTAATGCCCTATGTCCATATGTTTTTATAAAACATTTTTCGGCTACTAGACGTTTATATGTGCTGTCCACCTTCATCAGAATGACGGTGTTGTTAAAGTCAAATCCATGCATATTTTATGTTGTTGTATTACAATTATTAATTACGGTATGCTCTTTTCAGCTCTTAAGAACAGACGATGGATTTATATAATTAAACCCGAAACCTCTTCTAAGTGGAGATTTCTATTCGATAGAGGCTCTCCTTTTGGCTGACATCCTCTCTTCCTGTCTATCATTCAATTTGTGAAATTTTCCACTAGAAATCCCATTTCATTTTCCGCATCACAATTTTAAAATCAGCGAATCCTTTGGTGGACACCCTGGATGAAAATTAGGATATGTCAAGTAATAAAAAACACTATTAAGTGACAATTGTTTTAGTCGATCATTTTCAATTGCAATGATCTCCCCCCCCCCCTCCCCCCGTAGCCTAGAGTTTAAAGGAGTTAACAAATGTCAATATTGATAAAGTAGTAGATAAGGAAATCCCCCCCTGGGACCGCCCTTGGTCTATATGGCCTAAGATGCCGAAAAGACTTTTAAAAAAATTGCACTAATCTTTCTTTTCTATTCCTATTCAAATATAATTCATTTTCAGTTGTGGAGCAGAAACTCGCGTACGTACAGCCACCCAACAAATGACCGTTTTGCATATCCTATTTTTGATGGGTCGTAAGTCAGCTGAGGATACTCTTCAGACTTGCAAATTATTGCTAGATAATGGTTTAAGAGAGCTTATCAATGAGCCTGATTCTTTGAGCAACACTCCGCTTCATGGTCTTATAGTGCGCTATGCACTCGAAGAGGCTCGATTCGGTTATGATCATGAAAACCAGCCATGGAATAAATGGGACGTATTACATTTGGTGAGTATCTCAAAAAAAAAGATTGATGGGAAGAAAGAAATCAATTGTGCAGATAAATGGAAGTTTTGTTAATTTTTTGCAGCAGGTTAGTGCAGTGTTGAGAGAATACAAAATATTGTTTAAATTTTTTTTTTTATTGTGCCCTTTGTTTAAATCTTAATTTTAATGGCTGATTGTTTTTTATTTGTTTAAGATTTTTTTTGTCCGATTTTTCTAAATTAAGGCCTTTAGTTGAATTGTACCTGAAGAAGGCCACAGAATGAGTGGCCGAAACGTTGTAATTTTTACAAATAAACCACAGTTAAACCGAAAAATCAAATTCTTTGTCTAAATGTTATACCACATTGCACAGGATTTGCGATTATATATAATAATATTTTGATTGCTTTTGATTTTTTTATTCTGGTCTTCGGAATTTTTAAATTAATAATACAAAAAATAATGAGAACTGGCAACTGACATTGCAAATGTCAACAGTTTCGGTCATTTAAAGAACCATCATCAGGCCTAGATTAGATAAAAATCATTTTTATTTTACATCTTATAGTTACATAACTTCATCATCATTATATTTCATTTAAAATATTATCTTATCATATATATATATATATGTATAACATAATTAATTTATAATATTTTAAAAGAAATGTAATGATAATGAAGTTTAACTACAAGGTTTACATGCAAAAAATGATTTTTATCTATTCTAGGCCTGATGATGGTTCTTTGAATGACCGAAACTGTTAAAATTTGCAATGTCAGTTGCCAGTCCTCATTTAAATTTTCCAAAAATAAATAATTTTTGTAGTAAGCAATAAAGAAAAGAGCGATTGCAGCTACGTTTATTTCGTTTATTATTTACTTCAAGCCAACGTTTCGGTCAGATTTGTTTGGTTTGATTTATTGACACACTTTCAGTCCTGAGGATGGTCGTAAATCTGACCGAAACGTCGGCTTGATGTGACAATTAAACGAAATAAACTTATCGTAATTCGTATTTTCGATGCTCTAATTCTCGGACAATAAACTTAGCTGCAATCGCTCTTTTCTTTATTGCTTACTACAAGATTTAGTCAGCTATCCATCTCCTCTAATAAATAATATTTAATTAAAAATTGAAGACCAGAATAAGAAAATCAAAAGTAAACCTTCCAGCAATCAAAATATATATTTGACTTTGGCTGTTTCCACTATATACCGTAATATAATAATATTTTGTTTAGGTACGTTTTTTGCTTCAAAACGGAGCGCAGCCATCAATAAACCAGAATGGAAACAGCGCGCTGGCGTGTGTTCTCCGGCACGTTCGTGATTGGGAATTCCGGTATGAGTTATTATCGATGCTCCTTGCTGAGGGTGGCAACCCGAACGTCGTAGGCCGTGACGGTTCTGTGCCCCTGATGGTGTGCCTTGTCCCCCTCATCAATAAGGACCCACTTCATCATTTAACCCATACGATGAAAGTATGCTATCTGAATTGTGTTCGTATTTTATGCAAACATGGTGCCAATCCGAATTGTACGTCTCGTTCCAATTTAACTCCACTTCATGTTCTTTGTTTCACCGCGAGTGAAAATATGGCCGTAAGCAATGATGAAGATAAAACGCAGAATTTTGAATTTATTCGCAATTTGTTAGTTGTATTATTACAACATGGTCTTGATCCTAATGTACGTATCTCGCAACGTACACATCATATTCTTCAATCACTTATGGATATGGTCATCACCGCGCGAAGTAATTTTTCTTTTTTTTATTATTCTTTTATTATTAATATATATAATAGCTGGGGACTTTTAGTAAAATTTTTATTAAATATGAAACTGATCCAAACAAAGAATACACATTATTTTAAATTTTCTAGAAATTTTTTAAATTATTCTTGATGCGCAAAGTGAGCCGGGACCTCTTGTCGGGGAAGTAAAATTATCGGTACGGGCATTTTGGTCAAAAATATTGATTTTTGGGTTTCGATTGAAATCGATTCTTCACTATTTCCTATCCAGGTTTATTTGGTAATTTTAGCGATGAGAATCGGATTAATATTACAAAATAATCGATTTAGTGAAATAGTTTTTTCATTGTGTTTTAACCTTTTTTTTTTTTTTTTTTTTTTTTGAGGTTTTGGTCTTATAAAATGTTCAGGAAATTATCCTCTACAATAAAATATCAACAATTCAAGAGGTCCCTTTTCACTTTCCGCATCACGTATATTATTATGTCTTCTCTATAAATCAACGGAAAAGCCCTCGGGCTTGGTGTAATTGGTAGCGCGCCTGCCTTGTATACTAAGGGTCGCGGGTTCGGACCCCAGGCAGTCCTATGATTTTATTTAAGCCATTTGAATACCAAATGACTTAAATAAAAATGCCTGGACCCCCAATAGATATATTCATTAACAACGGTTATCGTATAAAGTTTTATATGGCCTGAGTTGCCGAAAAGACTGTTGAATGTGTGTAAGTGTGAATGTGAACGGGGAAAAAAGTGTGAATTGATTTAAAAAAAAAAATCAACGAAAAAAATGAATTCCTTTATTAAAATGAATTTTCCAACCTTAAATTCAGGTGCTTCATTAAAGACATTACGTTATTTGAATTTAACATTCTAAAAAATGAAAGGAATAATTCTTCGCCGTTAAAAATACTTTATATTTCAAAAGTCCCCAGTCTAATGATTTGTATTGTTTGATTGTAATCGAATAATTAATACTTGTCTTTTTTTTTTTTATTTAGGTCCATCTGATTTAAATCATGTATATGACTTAACTTTAACTTTAATTCGTTACGGAGCAAATCCTAATGTTAGTGTTTCGAATTTGGATAATCCACGTCTTGGTTGTCCGCCTCAACTTTCGTTTTTTCCAAAAAAATGGGCGCATCGGGTGCTTTTCCACTATGTATACTTGCTTTCTCGGAAAGAACATTTACTTCAGGTATGCATAGAATATTATACTACTTGGCATATAAGTACAATAATAGAAAGGGCTTGGGCACAGAGGTATAAATCTCATAAGGGTATATATATATAAATACCATAAATTAATTCTCATATAAGATTAAGTTTTAAATTATTGAGTTTTATTATTTTTTTCGCTACTCTCAAGCAAAGAATTTTTTTCTAAATTATATTGGCTTCCATTTTAGGATAATAGTCCGGGTCTAAATGGCCTCAAGACGCTGAAAACCCAAGAAAAAAAGATAGCAAAATATCTTTTTATCCGTTTTCTGTTCCATTCCATTCCTTGACATTTTAGTAGCATTAAGGGAATAAATTAAAAGAAGCTTCAATAAAAATATTAATATTGAAATTTTTGCGAATAACTTTCAGAGCTCTCTTTTTAACATCCAAAGAATAATCGGGGTAATTTACTCACTCGTACATGGCAAATAAACAGTTTAGTTGGAAGAAATATATTCATGCAAGTTGAAAATTATTAAATTTAATCTCACAGAGTAGCTAAGTTACGATTCTCGTTTTTTGAATGTGACCCAAATAAAATCCAGAGGGAATGTAAGAAACCGTAAAGGGAGCGTACAAGTATTACGTAACGCAATTTGAGGGGGGGGGTCTCTTAAAACGTTACCATGCGTTACAAGGGGTTAAGGGGGGGTTGAATAACGCCTTACGTAACTGGTATTTTAGTGACTTTCCGATACTTTGCGCAACATAATTGGTAATTGTGACTTTTAGATAAAAATGGCCACTTGAGCGTTACGTAACGTCTAAGGGGGGGGGGGGGGGGGGGTCCAGAAAAATGTTACGGCGAGTTACATGGGGGGAAGGGAGGGCCAAAAATCTTCAAAAATTGCGTTACGTAATACTTATAGGCTCCCAAATTAATAATTAAGTATAAATCAAATTCTTTAAAGCGACCTATTTTGCTTTATCAGAACTTCTTCGACATATATATATATATAATTTCATAATAATTTAATTTAATAATAATAATTTATCCAATCGCACTTTTGGAGAACTAGTTTGTCCTAAAAAACAAGTTTGGCCTGCTACATATATATAAAATAAAATAATAATAACAATACACACATGCAAAAACGTGAGATTGGCATGAGTGAGGGCCCATTTTTATTATTTATTAAATTTAAGCATTCTTGCAATTTCTTTATTTGTAACGTATTATTTTTAAGCTAGTTTCTTTGTCTTTGGGTGAGGTGAGGTCCACACTTTCCCTGGATTCCTTCTGAATGCTCCCACTATTCCCAGATTCATTTTTATTCTTGATTTGTGTGTTCAAAAAAAAAAAAAAAAACTCTTCCCTTTAAAAAGAAACTGGAGAATTTTCATTATTTAATTTAAATTCTAAAATTCTTGGTCTGATTTGGAATCGAGAAAACTTTTCTCTCTTTCTTTGAGGTGAGGTAGAAATCGCGCTTCATTCTCTGAGCCGTAGGTAACCTTTGTCAAATAAAATACTTGCTTGCTAATATTCATATCAATTTAAGGCCCTTCAGGAGGTAAGCTGTTCGCATGTTTTTGTCGATAAGATGGCGTTAAAGGTCTTAAAAATTTAGCCAAAAAGCCCAATTATTACGAAAATTTGTCAACAGATGGCAGGATGGTAGGGCTATATTTATCTGATAATGCCGGCTGTTATACAACCTGCCATCTTTTGCAAGAGTGCTGAACTATTTGGCCGTTAATTTTTTAATAAGAAATTTATTTTTTACTTTATCACCATTTCATTTAATTATTATAGATTGGATATTAATGATTTTTACCTTTTTAGATTTTAAAAAAATTACAATTTTCATAAGTTTTTTTTTTTTTTTTGCTTTTTATAAAAATATAAGAAAAATATTTTTTAATTAATCGTAATTTAAAAAAAAAGCATTCTTTTATCACGAATTTAAATCATTAAAAAAAAATGCCTCAGTAGTTTCGAATTAAAGATTTAATGTGCCCTCCTGAAGTCCCTTAAATCAAAATTTTAAAAAATTCATATTTCTTTTAAGAAGCTCGATATTTGACTTTCTATTAATAAATAAAATTTGTATAATATAAACAAGATGTTAATTAACTTTTGTCTAAATAATAATAAAAATTTCAGGACCCAGAGCAACGTTTTTCAAGATTAATCTGGCTCTATTATCTAAGTATGGACCATGCAGAGTTATATTCCTGTCTTCATGTGTTAGTGACACAGTTATCCGGTTTGCGGAGTCCTCTCCTATGCAATTTGATCCGTGATCTGCATTCCCGGCCAAGGACGCTCAAGCAAATTTGTCGTGTCGCAATTCATGACGCTCTTCAACGTCGACCAGGACTTTTTATTAATAAGCTTCAGCTCCCGGCTCCACTCAAAGAATATATACTCAATTTTACTCCTTGAAAATTCAATAACTAAATAAATCAATAAAAAAAAATGTGTACAAAAATTAAAAAAAAAAATAATTAAAATTCTTGTTCTATATTATATATTTATATATACATAAAATATATAAATATATTATAAAAAAAAAAAATAATAAAATAAATCTATCAGTTTAAAATTAATTCTCTTCATTTAAATTCAGATAGACTCAGACTTGCGCTGATCCTCTTCCCTTTAATGAACTGAAGCTTAAAGCAAATAAAAAAGGATCAAAATGCCTTTATTATTAATTTTTAAAAAGATTTACGCAACTCTGAGTCGTCTGATTTAATAAAAATATTAAAAAAAAAGTCTATAAATGGAGAAGGCATGACCCTTATCAAATAGATTCTAATGAAATTTTGTCTATAGAAAAAAAATAAGATCGATTATTGATGTGCAATTTTCTATAATTGTTTTATACCTTTTTTTGCTCTGTTTGAATATTCGTCAATGTTGTTAATAGGACCAGGAAAGACCAACAAAAATGCGGGCAATAAAAAAAAATAAATCGTTCCAACAGCTCAAGTGAATCCGGCAAAAAAATAAAGCCCAAATTTCATAATTTGTCTCCATCAACTAATTATTTGCTAACAGGCCTTGGGTCATAGCTAGAGTTTCAGCCTCTTGTGCTAGAGGTCAAGAGTTCGCATCCCGTTTCATGCGACAAAAATTTATTTCAATTGGATTGGGTACCAATGTGGGATTTGAAGGATTTAAAAGAGCGTTGGACAGCTATATAAAAAATTTTTCGCAAAATCCGGAATGTTTCGGACAACAGTATTTGTCCATCTTCAGACAAAAGATAAATATTTTTATTATTATTCATATAATATTTAACTTAGGATCCTTTTTAAAATAACATAATTAAATATTAGATGAATAAAAACAATTGTGTATTAAAATCAAAAGATTTACAATTGAAAAAAATTAATAAAAGAATTTGATTATCGGTTTAACAATGATTTATTTGTAAAAATTCAACGTTTCGGCCACTCGTTCTGTGGCCTTCTTCAGGTAAAATTCAGTTAAGTTTACGAAATAACTGGATCTTAACTGAATTGTACCTGAAGAAGGCCACAGAATGAGTGGCCGAAACGTTGTAATTTTTACAAATCAACAGAAAATAAATTATTTTATTAATGATAACAACTGGGAAAGCCTAAACTCCAAAATAAATAAGTTGTTCATAATATCACGAATTGTATTAAAAAATATAGGGATTTTTATTTGATTGCCTAGCGTCCTTTCAAATCCTTCAAATATACGAGTTTGCAAATAATTTCTAACAAATTTTGCACGCTTGGTGGATTTCTGTCTTAAACAAAATTCCTTGTCATATAAATATTATTTATTATTTATTTATTTATTTATTCGTTTAAATATATTCTAGCGCAGTGGTTAAACTTTTTGAAGTCGCGGCCCCCTTGGAATTTCCAAATCAATATCTCGAGACCCCCTATTATTTTTTTTTTTAATTCAGGCAAAAGGATACGAAACCAAATTTTAAATACAATTATATTTTCTAAATTTTATTATTATAATCCAAGTATTTAAACTTATTTAACAATAATAATTTATATAATAGAAGGAGAATAAAAAGAGAGACGGCTAATTTTCTTTTCTTTTATTATTCGCTCAGTGCTGACGTTTCGGTCCTGTTTAGGACCATCTTCAGAGCTATTAATAAATGAATAATAAAAGAAAATATAATTATCTGCTCTCTTTTTATTTTTCTTCTACTACATCATTTAACCAGCTATATAAAATAAATTATATTGGCGTTCAATTAAATTTGGGCCTGAGAGGCCGGTCGAAAAAGATATTTTTTTATTTTGATGAACAATAAATCCAGAATATATAAGAACATATCGCTTGTTGAGAATCATAGTGGCGAAAGTCCGAAAATTGAATTTTTGAGTTAAGCCTCCGAAACGTTGTTAAAACGTCTTCTCTTTTGAGTGGCGAAAATTCTGGCCTATTCATTTGTTGCCCGGCTATTTAAATGTATATGTTTATAAAACTTTCAAACGAATTTCGGACTTTCGCCACTCAGCATTCTCAGCAGCCGATATGAGCGATATACACACTCAGAGTAAAAACACTCGGATAGCAAATAGTAGATTCAGAAATGCAAAATTTCTTTCAAATCAAATTGACAACGCTCATGCCTTCTAATTATCAGTCTCTTAAACAAAATAAAAAAGGGTATTTTTTGAGTTTTCAAAAAAAAAATGTGAAAAATGATCCCAATTAAATCAGAATTGAAACATATTTGTGAATAACCACTATTTATTATTTCTTTTAAAAAGATGTCTAAATAATGTTGATTTGTATTTGTATAATGCAGAGTAAGGTTTTCCAAGACTAATTTGGCTCTATTATATATCGTATATATATTTATATATATGTACAGAATTTAAAAAAAAATTAAAATTATATATTTACATATATTATATAATATATTATAAATATATATATATAATATATATAAATAATATATTATAAAAAATAAATCTTTGTCAGTTTTAAATTAATACTATTTATTAAATGCCTTATTTAAATATACCAGATTATATATAATTTTTCAATTACAAGGATAATTGAGTTTTTGAAATAAAATCGTATAAATGTGGGATTTTTCCTCTTTTTTTTTTTTCTTAATTATCTTAATTTTAATCTACTACTCTTTTGATATGGCATACTAATAACTTACAAAATGTTCGTTATACTTATAAAATAATTTCAGCTACTGAGTTAAAATGGCCAATTACTCAAGTATATTTACTTTTTTTTTTTTTTTTATCTTCTCTAAAAGAGCAACACAAATCTAGCTATTAGGAAGTAACACTTGGTCTTTAATTTCATCCTCCACTCCCAAAGGAGGATAAATATCTAAATACTATATAAATAAATATTGCGATATATATATATATAATAATATAAGGTTTAAAGGAAAACAATTTGAATTGACTGCGATTATTGAATTGCTTTCAATTAATGAGACATTTTTAGAAATTTGTAGGAATTTAAGGGTTTTTTTTTTTTATTATACCCTAAAAAACAGTCTTAGTTGTCTATATTTGAAAGTAGAATTCTCCAAGCAATTCTTATTGTTTTCCTTATCAATTTATATATTCATTTATATATATATAATATATATATTTTTTTTCTACTTTAATTGACTTATTTTAGACTGCTCTAATGAATTATGATCAAAATAATTTCTTATCAAAAGCTTCATTTTTCATGAGAGACCCCCGGGTAATATATATATATAGGGGTTTATTTTGATGAGTTATATATAATATAAAATATTAAAATTATTTGATTGAAACTTCTGGAAGATTAGCCAATAATTCCAGACCGTGAGTTTTACTATTAATATTTGAATCAGAATCAGAATGAGATTTTACATGAGCATTTAAATTTGCCTTACGCGCATATGATTTCGGGCATGCATCGCATTTATATTTTTTAAAACCAAAATGAGATCTTACGTGAGTTAAATAATTACCAACTGTGGTAAAATTTTTTGTACATATTTCACAATCATACGGTTTTTCACCAGAGTGAAGCCTCATATGATTTTTTAATTCAACTTTTTGTCTAAACGCCCTTTGACAATATTCACAAGAAAATGGCTTAATACCACTATGTATTTTTAAATGAGTGACTAAATTACTTTTTTGAGTGAAAAGTTTTTGGCAAATTTCACATTTGTATGGCTTTTCCCCAGAATGAATTCTTTGGTGATTTTTTAATCCGCTACTGTTATGAAAAGCTTTATTGCATATAGTGCATTTAAATGATCTATGATAACCTTTATAAACTTTGTGGGTTTTGGATTCGGCATTAATTCCATCATTAAGAAGAGCATCTTTTGTTACAGATTCGGTTAAAGAGGGTTCAGTCATTTCGTGTTCATTTTCTCTATTTGATGGCTCATGTTTCTCTTCTTGTTCTTGTTCATCATCTTCATCCTCTTCCAAGGTGGGTTGTACTAATTCTAAAGGATCACAAATACTCAGTCCCAGGATATTATCACCACTTTCATTGGCATCGTCAAAGTCTTCTTCATCACTAAAAGAATCATTGGAGTCTTCGCTATCCTCTTCATCATCATCTTCATCTTCGTCGAGAGGTTCAGGAGGTAAAATTTCTTTTTTTTCAGGCTTAAATGAGTATATACTTAATATTTGGGGAACCGTCTCGTGATTACTAGTTATAACGAGATCCTAAAATGAACACTTGAATTATTATATATCAAAGAAGTATTTATAAAATTAAGTTCTTATTTATTAAATTTGTTTTTCTTTCATTTAGATTTTATTTTTCTTCAGTATTGCACATAAACATAAAATAAGCAAACGAATTGAGTAGGAAAAATTGTGAAGTCATTAAGCATCCTTACATTTTTTTAAATATTCATAATTCGGGATTCAAAGATTAAAGAATTTCATATGACATAAAACGACGACTGATTTTCATTTCCATGTATCCAATATTATCATTTTTGTGATTTGTTGTTGTTGTTGTTATTACAAAAATCCTTTAAATTTATTCGCCTTGTTATCATTACAAGAATATAAAATTTATATGCTTTATGAGATATGAGATTTTTACATTTTATGAAAATTTCGCCTGAGAAGGGCGATAAACTCGGGCTGCATCAAGATGATCAAAGCTTTGCAACGTCACTGCTTTAGTGGGGCGCATTAATGTTATTTTTTTCAATAAGTAATGTGGATGGGTGGCCCAAGTGGGGAGGAGGGTGGGGCAAAGCTCAATTAGATGCACCCTTTTAACCCTTTTATTTTTCTTTTTTGGCTTTGAGCAGGCCCAGGGGGGGGTTTGGGGGTTGTGGGGTCGGGGGGGGGGGCACAGCGGGCGCCCTTTTTTCATCCCCACCTAAATAAGCCACTAGGAGGGACTGGAATAGCTCTGTCCAAATAATTTGATAGCCTCTCCCGAAAAAGTTTCATTTTTGTGGAATCGTTGTAATAGTTTTAACAAAAAACCAGTATTTACTTTTGGGTCTTGTAATTGAACTCTCATCTAATTACTTTTTTATTTGGAAAAGAGCCCTGCGCTTTACAGTCCAAAAGGATTTAAGATTTGGGCTAAAAGAAATAATCTAACTCTTTTTCTTCATTTTCGGCTTGGAAGGAATTTGAGTGCTAAAATAGTTAAGATTTTATAACAAAATTCCCTCAAATTGGACGAATTAAAGAGGTTTGGGTGATGAGAAAGGTAAGGTCTTCTCGTTAACCTGAAGGTCCATCGGCGAGTCAGATAAGAGGTTTGATTAACAGCCTCTATTGATATATGTCTGACGCTCAGAGGAATGCAACGATGTGGAGTACAATTAGTTATTTTCTAAAAGAGGGGGAATTTTATTACGTAAAAAGAGACGAAATAATGAATAATTTCAAAAAATAATGAAAATAAAACAGGATCTCCGTTTCCATCCAGTATATTAAAATTGAAATATATATACATAGGTGGGCCGGGGGGGGGGGGGGGGGGTATATATATATTCAATAAAACCCCTAAATGACCTCAGCAGGCGAAAGGTGCAAATAAAAACAAATATTATTAAATAATGACAAAACTTTTGATATAATTTATATCAATTCTGGAAGTTAAAAAATTAATTATAACTACTTAAGTTCGTACAAGAGAAAAGACACCTTAAACCAAGATCTCGATGTCTCTTTGGTCAGATAGTCAGAAAGAAGTCGTTTTGAAATGGGAAGAATCCAAAGTTCTTAATGCATATCTCCGATCCATCAGATGCCTTAATTTCAAATTGAAGAAAAAAAAAATGTGATATTTATTTTGAATAATTAAAAAAGAGAATGCTTCAATTCATTTCACAATAAGTATTTGTGCGAAATTTGTGATTTTAAGAACAACATAACAATAAAATGATTGAGGGCGTCAAATAATGATAAATGACGCGATTCTTAAAGAATGAATATAAAAATTAAAGTTTATTATGCATTGGATAACAAAGCTAGTGAAACTAGATTAGTATTTTTAAATTGGAGTCATTCAAATGGTGCATTTATATACAGCCTCTCCCCCCCCCCCTCCAGAGGCACAGGGAGGGGGATTATCAATATTTTGGTTGGCATTATGGGGGATCGTTCGAGGGTTTTATAGTTAATTTTAAACAAATGCAAATATTTTTGATAATGAAATAGGCCTTAAAGCCGCGCTCTAGAGGCTTTTTTCTTTCTCCTGGGAAGCGTCTTAATCCCCCAAAATCGACCCTAGTTGCGCCAGGGCTCCTCTCTCCCTGGGTTTTTTAAAAAACTTGAATTATAAATATAATTCTTAAAAATTCAATATTTTAATATAACTAATTTTGATAAAGTTAGGGTGGTAACATTTGGTATTGTGATATAATTATAATAACAAGTGGATGAAGCAACTGGAGGGGGGGGGTGATTTATTTTACTGTTTTGAATAAGCAGGATACTTCTGAGAGGGATGGTTAAATGATATTTAAAACAAATAAATGCATGAAAATTAAAAGACAAAGTCAAAAAACTTCATCTTTCTGGTGAGGTTTTAACCTCCTCCCTCCCCCACTCCTTATTGTACCACTAAAGCAACCGAATCGAAAAGAAATAAGAAAGAAAAATTTGATATGCTAAAATGATTAAAAAGAATCTTCATTCATAAATAGTGGAAGGCTTAAGGTCAATTTCCACTAGGTCATGCCGCTGGCCCTAAACGCTCAAACGGACTTGCTATTTAAATAGCACTGGAGAGCGGCAGACGGCACGGCACGTCTAGTGGAAAATAAAACGGCCTCTTCAATGCTATTTAAATAGCAGATCCGTTTGAGCGTTTAGGGCCAGCGGCACGACCTAGTGGAAATTGGCCTTTAAGGCAGCGTTTTCCAAACAGGGAGGCGCGAATATTAACCACAGCGAGCAATTTACCAAATGATTGCTAATGTTTTGAGTATACAGAATCCATTTTTCAACGAAGAAGGTGATAAATTTGGATTATCAAGTATTGAGAAAGAAAAATTGATTGAATTATTTTATGATACTTCATTAAAACAAAAATTTCGGACTCTATCTCTAGTTCAATTTTGGCTAAATCTTCATACAAACAAAGCTTTAAAAATACTGCTGCCGTTCGCAACTTCATATTTATGCAAAACAGGATTTTCAGCATTAGCTGTAATGAAATCGAAATATTGAGTTCGTTTAGTTTCGTTATAGAAAGAGCTACGAGTAGCTATCTCGTCAATAACACCGAGATTTGCGCTAATAGACAAGCATATCCATTTAATTAAAAGAAAATAATAAAATATTGTTTTTTTTGTTTGCCTTAGTTTGTATTAATAAATTTTTTAGAAATAAAAATTTTTGTGTTTCTATTATTTTATAAAATGGGGAGGGGGAGTCATACGATTAAATATTTTTAAGGGGGGGGGGGGGGGGGGCAAAAAAAGAGAAGGATTCAAGTAATAAAGAGAAAAAAATAATTTTTGTCTAAGAAGCGGTTTGTTCCGCTAGTAAATATATAGACAAATTTATGAATTCCAATTGTGATGGGGGAGAAAGGGGTGGGGGTCTATTATTGCGTTGTTTATTTAATGGCATTTACTGGTAATGAATAATTCCTTAATTGTTAAGGAGAGAGATTTCTCAAGAAATTCCAATGGAAAACCGGCAGGTTTGAAAATTATATATAATTTACAATTTTATAAAGTATATTATTAATTCTTATATTCATTTTTTAATTAAGTAAACGCATGTTATCATCTATTTTTATTAAAGAGGTAATTTATAAAAACGCCGCTTACCGCTAAACTTAATAAATTTTATAATTTTATATTTAATTAATTAATTAAATTATTCTTAGTTTTATGTGATTTTTTATTTATTTTAAAAGCAAATAATCTTAAAATCACATAAATGAGGCGTATGAAGTATATATAGTAAATACAATAATGTAAACAAAAATATAAACAATATGCTATTGGCTATTCATACCTTTGGTTTTTGGCTTTGTTTAATAAAATGCCTCAATTCGGTATCGCTTTTTTCACAGAGATTTTTAAAATCGTAAAGACATTGAACAAGATTAAGGCATTTAGGACATATTTGGTTTGGAAGACCGTCTCCTTGTTTGATCTATAAGGAGAGGATTTGCGATTAATTACTCATTCATATTTGAAAATTATGTATTAAAACCAACCTCTACTGAAGCGATAGTCATTATTTTATGAGCCACATTATTCACATATGAAGAATTTTCACTAAAAATTGTAATCATAAGATTACAATTGGCCAAACATAATCGACAAATCTCATTAATTTTATAATTCATTTTTTGTAATTTATGTATATATATATATTATAAAGAATAGTATAAAATGACCAAAGTTGATTTTAAAAAAATGAAGTCTTTTTTATTGAGTAAAATTTTACATATTTTTTAAATAAAAAATATAAATTATATTCATAATCTTACTATTGTCGTATATTCTTGACATTAAAATTGATTATCTTCTGAAAGTAGGAACGATTGGAAGCTTGGGAAAAAAATTCGATTTTTTTTACCGATTTTTCTATAATTAAGTGTGAAGTTATCTTTGTTTTTTAATTTTTTAATTGGGGTGGGGAATAATTAATTAAAATTAATCTAGACTAACCAATTAATTAATTTTAATCCTTGTTCATAAAAATTCATGCTAATAATACTTCATAAAAATGAAAAAAGTAAATAATCATTGTTAATCTTCAATATGGGTTTTTTTATTAAAATTTATTATTTAAAAATAAAATAATTCTTCATTTAATTTTTATTGTTAATTCGAAAAATCTTTAAAATATATATATTATTTTATTTATATGTCATTTATATTGGTAATTTTAATTTAATGACAAAATTATAAAAAGAAAAAAATCTTGTGGTGTTTGAAATTAAGGCGCTTTATTACGTCATAAACATCGCATCGCCTCTTGTCAAAGTATTTAATTTTTGCTTTTGGATACAAAATGTTTGGTGTCAAGTCAATCTTAATCTTATTTTTATAGAATTTTGATATTAGGTGATTTATTAAATATTTTATAATCGTCAAATCTTGTTTTAGTTCTAATTGAAATTAAATATCCCGCTCCATTAATTTTTTCATAAATTTTTTTAAAAAGGATTCTCATCAGCTGATGGTTATTTTCTTTTTTTACCATGCTATTTTTGTTTATTTTCTTTTTTTTTCATTTGTAACTTCAGTTTTATGACGTTATTTATTTGGAATGTTAATTTTATGTCCTTGCATTAAAAAATTATTACCTTTGTTTAACGTGACATAAATTAATTTATATAAAAATAATGGCTAAAGGGGACGAGCATGATGATCTTCTACCAGACAAAGATGCAGCTAAAGAATTTTATGCCAAATATGAACCAAAAGAAATACTTGGCAGGTTTGTTAATTATAAATATTCAATTATATTGGATTCCAATTAAAATGTGATTATTTCAGAGGTGTAAGTTCGACAGTTCGAAGATGCATTGAAAAAGAAACTGGACAGGAATATGCAGCCAAAATCATTGATTTATCCATAGATGGGATGGCAGAAGGATCTGCTACTTTGGAAGCCACAATGCAAGAGATTAGTATTTTACGTTTAGTTGCGGGCCATAAGTATATTAGTAAGTATTTTATTTTTTCAAGTTTCTACTTTTATTTTTTTTTCCCCAAATTTAAATGTTAGTTTGCAAATTTTATTTTATTTTTGCTTTCTTTCTTTTTTTTTTTGGCTGAGACGAATCAAAAACCCTTGTGAGAAAATGATTAGAATAAAGCTTATAGCTATATAACAGTATAAGTCTATATAACATAATAAAAGTTTAGAAATTATTATACTAATTACCACATTCATTAGAGACTACTTAATAATTATTGATATTTTTAACTTACAAGTTAGTCACATTCTTTAAATTAAACATCGTTATTAAAAAAAAATTTTTAATTATAGAAAAAAATGTAATCTAGCCATCTCACACAATCTATCGAAATAAAAGCCTTTTGGAAGAATTTTTTAGGGTTGGGTCGAATGCATCGCAACTTGTTTAAACTAAAATAATCGTTATCGTCTCCCAAGAGCGAATACATGGATCCCAAAGATTTATGTCTGCACATAATGATCTCCCCCCCCCCCCCCATCTTCTCAAAATCGTTCAGTAATAATTTTTTTGTTGTTAATGTAAGCTCTGATAACAAAGAAGACATAATGATTGTGAAAAAAGTAGATTGTCCGAAAGGCGTTGAACCATCCATTCTCCAAACAATAAGGGTTAAAATTACTCTTTTTTCTCGTAGATTCACAATAAACTTTATTTATTTAATTTGAAGAAATAAAATGGCTTTATTTATAGCTGTTAACTCTAAATCCTTGATTTAATTTATTTGAAATTTTTTTGCAGTTTCACTTCATGACGTTTTCCAATCTCCAACTTTTATTTTCTTGGTATTTGAACTTTGCCGAAAAGGCGAACTTTTTGATTATTTAACTTCAGTTGTTGCCTTGTCGGAAAAGAAAACAAGGTTTGTTATCAAAATATTAAAAAAGTTTTTTTTTCTGAATTTATATAAATTCTTTATTTTTAGACAAGTTATGCGCCAACTCTTCGAAGCTTTAGCTCATGTTCATGCAAGAGGAGTAGTTCACCGTGATCTCAAACCAGAAAATATACTCCTAGATGAGAAAGATAATATCAAACTCACTGATTTTGGATTCGCTCGAGTTCTTACTCCTAACCAAAAGTTAACTGGTAGGTATTATTTTAATTAAAAAGAAAAACGTTAGGATAAAAGAAGGGGTTTCGGAAAAGAGTATTTAAAATGGGAATTTGGATTTTGCCACTACTTTGGTGCAGAGCTTTGCGGTACTCCGGGATATCTGGCTCCCGAAATGCTGCGCTGCAACATTTATCCAGGGATGGAGGGTTACGCGAAGCCTGTTGACATGTATGTACAGGTTGATTAAAAATATTTAATTTTTTATGTAAAATGTAACCTGTGTGTTTTATGTATGAGCTTGTCAGGTAATGTAATATTTTGATAATTAGCGATCAGGTGTATGGTTGAATCTAATCGAATTAAAAGACAGCAAAAGAAAAAAAATAGTATCTCTTTTGGTTATTTACTAATTTTCTTTTCTTATGACCAGACAAGCTTGTAATTATTTTTTGCAATAGACATTTATGTTAATTGTTATGTAAATGCTTTTTGCGATAACCAAAGAAGGCTTTGTTTGTGTGTCCTGTCTCTCCTATGTGTGGCTCTGAATTTGCAGAGGTGTGCGGCACCCCCGGTTATCTCGCTCCAGAGTTGATCTCTAACGCGATGGAATTGTCTAGAGACGGCTATGGACTCGAAGTCGATGTGTAAGAGCCATTAACAGCATGCCTCTTTTTTTTCTTCTCTAAATAATAAATTCTAATATTGCTTTTCATTAATTAGATGTATATATGAAATCCTAAAAGAATTCTAATGAGTTGGTGCAAAATTAATGACGATTTTTTTTTATGTCTTACCCTTTATTCTTTTACTTTGAGTGGAACGCTTTTAAAACTGCGCGTCAAAAATTAATGTTCGGCATTTTATGCTCAGGGACGTCATTTGGGGTTTTGGAAGAAAATAGTAAATTCTGAGCATGGCTCATACGTATATATACAAACTTACTCTCTGTAAATAAGTATAGAAGACGGTATAGATACAAATATAGATATATATATATGTTTATCATTACTATGTATATAAATTGAAAATTAAATAGCACAGGATTTAAAAAAAATTTTGCGGCCCCCCTCCACAAGTAAAAACTGAAATGACGTCACTGTTTATGCCCATAGCACTTTGAAAAGTAGCGCTGTCATTTCGCTATCGGAACGAGCTTTTCAGCCAAGGTTCAATCAGTCAAGAACAAGTTGAAAGATGGTTTAAAAAGTTCAAATCAAGAGACACAAGCTTTAAAAAAAGGAAAGAAGAAGACAGCATTAGATTTCGGAGATTAAGGACTTTAGAGCACTCGTGGAAGAGAACGTGGGCTTGCCAACCCGAATGCTGGCCGAACAACTCAACCTCGAGCAATTTCGTATAAATTTGAAAACATCGGCCTAGTTTTAGTCGGAGGGTTTGTGAGGAATTTTACCAAGTTTTTTTATGTGACTGTTGATCGAGGAATGGTCGACGAGTTGTTCTAAGAAATATACGCCTCTGGTATGAACATGATTTTTGACGCTCATTTTTACCTACAAACAGTGTTTATTAATTACAACCATTGAAAGTAACAGTATAAACGAGGAGGAAGTGCATAAAAATGCTCTGGATGTTGTCCAATATTCGGGATTCAGATCATTTTTATTATTTTTGACTGCCTCTACTCTTTTAATTTGTACATCTTCATCAAAAAAGTATAAACACTAACACAAAATTACAAAATATTTGATTTTAATAAGGGCAGGTTCAGCCAAATAAAAATCCTCTATCTCTTCTCGACTCCGGAGACGTTTCGAGATATTAAATATACTTCGAAAAAAATATTCGAAATATATTTCGAAACGTCTCGCACATAAAACTTTTTATTTGGCTGAACCTGCCCCTAATAAAATCAAATAAATTCACAGCCACCAGATTCTATTTATAAAACAAAATAGCTTTTAATTTTACACCAACACAATAGTTCTTTATATAGGCTTTCTAATTACTTTCTCTTATCCTTAATAATTTGATTTCAAAGTGATTTAGTTTTACATCTACAGTAGCTAGCCTCAAAAAATATATTTAAATTCATTTTTCTGAGTGTTACTACAGTAGTATAATATTCCACATTAATAAAATATTTTACATTTACATACTTTTATGTCACCTTTTAAATTCCTTTGTGACATTATAATGCATGGATCTTTTTTTAAAATATTATTTTTAATTTAAAAAAAAATTACTTCCCCACAGATGGGCGTGCGGTGTTATAATGTACACATTGTAAGTAACGATATTTGTATTTAACTAATATTTGCCAAATTTATATTGTGTCTAATTGATTTAATTTAATTAATTCTAGACTTGTCGGTTGTCCTCCGTTTTGGCATCGTAAACAAATGATTATGCTTCGGAATATCATGGAAGGGAAATATTCATTTGATTCTCCTGAATGGGCTGATATATCAGGTATTTTCTTCTTCTTCCTCTTTAAATGTTTTGTCAAGATTGTTTGACCAGCTAGCATATCAGGAATCTTTGTTTTAAAATAACACCAGGTCAGTAGCCCCCTGCTTGGGGGGGGGCAAAAGTTTTATGAACCCCCCCCCCCCCCTTCTCCAAGAAACTTAAAGTGGAGAAATTTTTTTTACATAATATAATAATTATAAATAAGCCTAATTAGAGGAATGGGAATATTTTCTCCAACATTCTTTGAGTCCTGTATGATTTTGTTTTAATTTTTCTTTCCAAAATTAACGAAAAATGTCATTTTCTTTTGTGATTATTTTAAAAACTATTCAGTTTTCGGGAAAATATCAAAGAATAAAAACTTTTTAAAATTGAGTATTTTATCATAATATAACACTTTGGTTTTTAAGCAATCGTGTTCACACACACACACAGACTTAATTCCAAAAGAATATACGAGAAAGTCTCGGGGAAGTCATTCCCCATATTTTTTCTATTATAAATAAGTAAACGAATTAAAATGTAAATATGAGCAGGATATAAAATGTAAATGTCTATCGAATATTTTTGACCGATACCTACTTGGTACTCGATTTCAAAGTATCTATCCGAAAAGTACTTGGTATCAAAAGAAAAGTACTTGTATTTATTAGTATCTTTTCATCCCTAATTCCAGGTTGAAAGGCCTCTTCAACTGGGCATAGAACGTTCCACTATAGTCTTTCGTTCCATGTAGCATCGATTAGACTCAGGAGTTTCCTCTTGATTAACCAGTACCAGATCGTTCTTGATTTCTTTCATTGAGGGGGTCACTGCTATCAATATTGCCCGCGATTTTAATTAATAAAATATCACATCTTTATCTTCTGGTCAATTTGTGTTTATTTCTTAGTTTTACTCATTTTTATTTTGTCTTTACAAATATTTTTAATTTTTTTTTTTAGAATCTCCGAAAGATTTAATTCGAAAATTATTGGTTGTTGATCCGAAAAAAAGGTTAACAATTCATGAAGCTCTTGATCATCCTTTTTTCCATATAATGGTAAATATTTTTACATTTTTATTTTTATCATAATATTTGTAAATTAATTATATTCATATATAATTTTTTTGCTAGCTCTGGGATCAAGATATTTCGCCTCTTAAGACTAGTCTTTCTCCTACTTCTCGACGACTTTCCCGCATCTCCCAAATGGCACTTGTAAATATAATAAATTCCAAGTATTTTTTTAATTATTCGGTTAAAATTAAATTTACAATCTCTCCTAGGAGGCTAAAAAGCACAAGTTCAATGCTCGAAAGACTTTTCGAATTGCATTGATTGTAGTACGCGCCTGCATTCGATTATCTAGAATTCGATATATCCCGGAGGCGATTAGCCTTAAATCCGTTCAACAAGATCCTTACAGAAATCGAATGCTTCGAAAGGTAATTTCTCAACAACTAATTAGAAATTATTTATTCATTTAAAAAATTTTATTCTCATTAGATAATAGATGGCTGCGCTTTTCGAGTTTATGGCCACTGGGTGAAAAAAGGAGAAGGTCAGAATCGTGCTGCTCTTTTCGAAAATACACCCAAAACAGAGTTACGACAACTCTACGTAACGAACTTAACTCGCTAGTCGAAAATCATTCTTAATTTTTTTTAGTTAACCAATTTTTTTTTTTTTTTTTTTATATATATATATATTTCAATGGTGCTTTAATCAGTTTGTAAATATTTAAAATTTTCATATTAGTTTGTTAAAATTGTTGTTTTTAAATAAAATGATTTTAATAAAATTTGTATTAATTCTACAACTATTGGGCCATTCCTCGTAATCCTAGCACACAAAACAACAACTGTCGATCTGCTACCTCTTCCTAGGGCCTTCTCCTTTTGCCATCCTTGGGCTTTCCCCCACCACATTGTCTAATAGTGCCATATGTATTTCAAATCTTTATCACTTCGATATTATCAATGATTAATTTCATATACCAGGTACAAGTAGATTAATTTTAATTAAACAACTGCAAAGTTCACTTCCTATATTTTTATTAAGTATAATTATTATTTATTTCTTTGGGTTGTGTAAATAAAATTATATTAGTAAAATTTGGATTAATTCATTAGACATATAAATTATATATAGGCCTATATAGTTAATTTAACTACTGCTACAGTAGTAATTAATAGGAACCGACCGAATAAGACTAGAATGCAAAAAAAAAAAGTCAAATGATTTTCACGGGAGGGAAAAAAATTTAAAAAAAAAGGTAAAATGAAAAAATTTTTTTATAGGAAATACAAGTTTCGGTTTTGGTTACGGTTTCGGCTGAAAATCTTGTTTCGGTCGGACCCTAGTAATTAATAATACAAATTAACTACAAGAAAAAATGTCTTTTATTACTAATAATAACAACAGTGAAAGCTTTAATCATTAATTATCCATTAAGAGAGGTTTTCAAAATTTTTTATTTTGTGCTCTTTTTTTACCTGAAATAATTCTGCTGCACCCCCCCCCCCCTTCCACAGAATGGAATTTGTGAATAAATCCATTTGAAAAGTACACATATCGGACTATCACTCTAAGAAAATTGATCTTTATTTAAGTAGTTAAATATTTTTCGAGATCTATATATTTGAATAAGATAATAGTATTCAAAATACCTCAATTCGGACTTAACTAGTCATAGATATTGAGTGTATTTTTATTGGTGAGGCCAAACATCCCATGCCCCCCGGGAATCGAACCCAGAATCTCCAGCCTTTCCGGGGCATAAGTTAAATTTATTTTAGAAAAAAAAAACAAATTTTTGGAGTTAACTGTCTTGTAAGCAAGAAAGGAATTTTTTTTAATCTGGACGATTATCATTCTTTTTTTTATTTTTAATAATATCAAACAGCGTTTCAAATTTTAAAAATTATCATTTTTTCTAGGATTCAATTTATGATTATTTAGTAAAATAAAAATTTAAATAAAAATAAAATAAGACTGGTTTACTTGTTCATTTATTCGATGCTTTCTTTAAAAAGTCCCCCTCCCCCCCCCTGAGAGCGCGTCCCACAGTTTGAGTACAGTTGCATCAAGATATACATAAATAGGAAAATAAATTGAGTATAGATTTATTTCCTTTCACTTAAATAAGTAAGCAAATCTCTTAATCCGGAAAATTCTGTCCTGCTCTGAGGGGGATCATTCTTAGTTATCCTGGGTAGAGCATTCCCGATATTTTCTCTGAATTCTTTCATCTGAAAAAACAAGTTTAGGAAAATTCATTAAAACTAAATTAAAAAAATAAATTTATAAGAATATCAGCCTAAATATAGATTTCTATTGTAGGTAACTGGATTACAAAGTACAAATGCAACCTCTCTCCCTATATTATTAATTACAAATTAAATTTTCATTCCTCTCTAGTAAAAAATTGTGTTCATTGCACCGGAGCCTTTAGTGTTAACCATATCTACAGCCAAAGATCCTGCTTTAGAAAACTAAAGAGCCTATTGAAACAAAGAATAAGAAATACGATTAAAGAAAGAAACCGTTGGGAGTTGGGGTGGCGAATAGGAGAAAAAATAATCCCAAAGAGGAAAAGAAAATGAAGAGAATAATCTGGTGTGACTGGTCGCACAGCAGATTTTTTTGTGTCGAGATATATTTAGTTTCCCATAGCACCTTAGTTTCAAACTTGCGTTTTAAATGTTGACTGTTTGAAATAAACTATCTATCAGTAAAGTACGAGACTAAAAAAAAAACAATTTTTAATATGAAAGTTTCACGAGAAAGCTGAAAAAATTTCATAAAAAAGTTACGAAAAAAATAAACCAAATTTCAAAAAAAAAAAATAGAAGCAATCGTCGGCACATCTTGAAATTAGGGGGGATAATTGTAGAATTAGTTGAAGTTTTTTTGAGTTAAAAAAAATAAAAAAAAAAAATGGTCGATTTAAAATTAGGGTTTTTTCAAAAAAACTGAAATATTTCATATATCCGGACTTCTGAAATAATTTTTGTATTTTTTTCTGAAAACTACATTAAAAAACAAAATTTTTATAGCCTTGCGGGGCTCCGAAATATCAATTTTAAAATAAGTTATAGTTATTTGAAAAAAAAGAGCAATTTTTTTCAAAAATCCATAACTTTTTTTTAGTTGGGTAAAAAATTTGAAAAAATTCTCAAAAATGTCTTTTAAGGGGTAGAAAAAAGATAGGAAATTTTCAGCGAAATCTGCGGGGGTCAGGAAAAAATTTGTCGATTTGGCATGGAATGACGCATGTATATCCATCAAAATCTCGAATCGAATTTTTGACATGTTACTTTATTTATACATATATAGGTAAGAGAAAGTAAAAATGTTTGAGATATTGTTACATCTTTCAAAATCTTGCTAAATTATAAAATAACTTAGTTATAGATATTAAAAGTCAAACCCAATAAATTTATAAAACAGGCTGATATTCTTATATTATACTTGATAGTGAAATATTTTACATTCGTTGCTCCTGATAGTTTCCAGATTCCATAGGCTAAAGATCCAGTGCCAATAAAAGCATATACGGAGCCCCATGCTAGGGCCCTCAGGGCCAACCAGGCTCCAGTCTCTGCTATTTCTTTTGGTCCATTTAGGCCCTTATTGAAATTGACAGTATCTGATTTTCTGGCAATTGACATTGTTCTGCCAAATCCAAATATGGCACTAATAGATGCTACAGAGGTTAGAAATAAACCAGCTAAAATAAAAATATATTTGTAAGAATTTATTGTTAATCTGCAGAATAATAATAATAAAGTGCCAAGCTCTCGCACAGCCCACTGTGTTCACTCTTTTGACATTAACACAACATCCATGATTCTTTCGTTCTTTTCATTTGAGCGCTCTATTTGTTTTGATTCGTAGAAGCTATTCGGTAGCCCTTAAAAATAATTTTCGGACCCTTCGGGCCCGAAAATTTTTTTTTAAAAGCCGAGAATTCCCTAGTTGTTTTGAATTTTTTTCTAAAAATAAAAGAAACGAACTTAAAACCGAAGGTCGGGACCCCAGGAGATCAATGTAAAAATGAAATAGTGAGAACGAATCCCAAAAAGAACGAAAGAATCACGAATGAATCACCTCAGCGCCCTCTAGGTGGCCTGGCACTTTATTCTGCAGATTGATTAGCCTAATTTATATTTATTTTATTTGAATTAGTTACCTTTAATTTTGAATTTTCGTTCTTCAAGTTGTTTCAAATCTTCCGAATTTAAATTTTCAGTTGAATTCATAATTAAAAAAAAATAAAATAAAATTTACTTACATTATTTTCTTTCTTTATAAAAAAAAATTAAATGTTTCATACTGATTCCAAGTCTACCTTGGTTGTCATTTTAGGGATAAAAATTAATTCCCTAAAAATTTATATTTTATATATGTCAATATTTAAATAAAATTTCTAATTAATACATTTAAAGAAATTGCTTATAAAAAAAAAATTGATATATTGATATATAAATGAATGAATTATTTTAGTGATTTTAATATATTTGTAAAAGAGCGCCAAATTTAATTTTTTCAAATGTTTAATTTGTAAATCAGGAAACCGAAATGGAAACTTTGCAGCTAGGAGATTAAATAAAAAAAAATCTTTTATTTAATTTTTACTTGCCGACGTTTCGGTCGTCTGTCACGACCTTCATCAGGGCAAATAATTGTCAACAATACAGGGTTTTAGACAATTATTTGCCCTGATGAAGGTCGTGACAGACGACCGAAACGTCGGCAAGTAAAAATTAAATAAAAGATTTTTTTTATTTAATCTCCTGGCTGCAAAGTTTCCATTTCGGTTTCCTGATTAAATCTCCACAGCCATAACACATCAAATTAATTTGTAAATTATTTTTAATAAGACCTCTCTAAAAAGTTTAGTTCTAGAGATAAAGCTATAAGGATTTGGTTAATGTAGGGAAAGAAATGACTCGTATAGGGAGGGGGAGGCTAAAAAGCTGTTTTTTTCACTCTCTGGTGAAAAAAGCAGGATAAAATCGAAATTAAAATTTTTTTAAGTCTCTTATTCAACAATAAACTAAAATTCTACATCTTTTGAGAAAAATATACAGCTATTATTCTCAAATTGAGGGGCCCTTCCCTCACCCTCCCCTTTGGCTGCAAAATGTACTATTTATTTGTACTTCAGCCTATTTATCTCCTTATCAATAAGAAATTTTTTTTAATTAAGTATAATTATTTGGAAATAATAATTAAATTTTTTATTGTTTTAGTTAAAGCGGAAATATTTTATTGTGTCCCAATTTATTTATGTACGCGTAGTTTTTGTTTCCTTTCCAAACATAAATGGAATTTCACGAGTGTTTCGCTTGGAGTCGGCCAGAGTGCGTTGCAGTCGCTCTGGATGATAAGTCAATTACATGATTAGTTTTGATTAATATCTTGCAATTATAATGGGTTTTAAAAATGTATTACATTAAATCGTGTTATATATTTATTTGTGGCAATTCAGTGAAAATGAAGCATGATCTAACATGATAAACAATGCATAAAAAAACATGTGAACTATTCACTTGTCGAATAATTTGTGTGTGTAGTATGACTATGAACCAAAACCAACAACTCTCAAGGACTTAAACATTGCAACTCAGCTGATAGCATTCATTTCTCCTGCTCCACATTGATTACTTGTCAAAAAAGTTTTAAACAAGATGCCGCACGTTACAAGAAAGTGGGAATTATTTCCAGGCAGGAATCGTTTTTGTTGTGATGGAAGAGTGATGATGGCTCCTCAGACTGGGGTCTTTTATATTACTGTTGCATTAATTGTAGGCACAAGTGCTCTTTTCTTTTGTTTTGAGTAAGGATCTTTTCCTTTTTATATATTTTGATCTTTAATTCTTGCATTCATGTTGGCATTTTATTGTTGATTGTTGAATTGTCTGTTTCTTTTGATTTTTTAAAAACTTCCCTAAACGTTCTACTTTCAATAGGGCGGGTTTTTTAAATAGCCACATTTATTTTTTCTTCTTTTAGAAACGTGTTTGATTTTTGTCACGTTTTTTCCCATGTAATATACCTTTACGCCTAGTTTTATAATCACCTTAACAACAAATCTTTTGGCTTAGGTTGGGTCCTCAGTATGGGGAAAAACCCAGCTATGATTGCTCAAAATAAAGCATACTCTAACCAAAAGTTGAAAATACGAAATAGAATCTATTTTTTAGGACAAATTCAACAATTTTCAACTTTATAAATGTATGGTTCATCGGGTATAGGGTAATCAAAAATTAAGTCGAGAAGCTCGCCAATCCTTTATTTTGTATATTAAAATTTACTATTTTTAATTCTATACTAAAAAACTCTATTTTTTTTTTAGTAAAATTCTTGCTCTGTGATGTTTAGAAAGTAAAATTTATTAATTATATAATTCAGTAGATTTCTTAATATTTTGGCCCACACTAAAATTTTGAAATCGATGAACACCGCATTCCTCGATAAATAAAACGTTGAAAATTTTTACATATAGACAGGCAATAAAATGAGGAACTGGTGTGACTTGGTGAATTATTTTATCGTATATATATATATAAAATTGAGCACCCCCTTGCTTAGATCTATCAATATAAATCTTAAATGTTAAGAGAGATAATGATATTTAAGGGTGGCCTGGTAGCTTGGCTAAAATAAAATATAGGATGTTAGACCTAAATGAGTGTTTCTTTTCTTTGAATTCCTTATTACTCATGCATCCAGAAATGGATATAATAAGTTGGCTTTGAAACATGTGTATAAAATCATCTTATTCAACATGTGTCTTATTTATTCTTGTTTAATGAGTAAACGAATTCAACAAATTAATACACTTCTCATATTTTCATGTTGTTACTTAACAAATCATCATTATAAAAAATCACAGTTTATAATTATTTACTTTAAAATTTTCTTATTCATTAGAAATGGCCATAGCATTCAAAATATTATTAACAGTGCCTTATTTAGGGAGAAATGGGCGCTCTGCTCGTCCCCTCTGGCCCTCACGCTTCAAGCCTTTGCGATTTTGACCCTAATATCACGAAAGAATAAATTAAATTAATGAAAATCCTAGTTTGTCTCTCCCGCCGGGGTTGGTTTTATGTTGCGGACTTATAGTGAAATTAATTAATAGAAAAATAATTCTCAAAAAATGAGATAAAAAGCCAATATGAAGGGCAACTGTAAAGTGTTGGGATCTAATTGATTTTATTTTTTTTTTAGTTGTCCATATTTGGCTGAGAAAATCACTCCAGCTATTCCTGTTGTTGGTGGATTATTATTTTTATTTGTTATGTCTGCATTGTTGAGAACAAGTTTTAGTGATCCCGGTGTAATACCTAGAGCTACTCCTGATGAAGCAGCCTACACCGAAAAACAAATAGGTAATTGTCAACGTATGCATTGAAATTTCTTATGGGAAACTTGACAAGCTATAACAAAGTAACCCAACAAGAGGGGCCACCCCCTCGCTTGACTAAATCAAGACAATTGAAAACAAAATTGTCCCATGGAATCGAGGGTGTGAACAATAGCGCCACTTCTTGAATTACCATTTTTAAATAAACCTAATATTTTAAAACTTTTCTTGTCAACTTTCCTATCTTTTAAGTTACTTATTATAATTTTAATGTGTTAATACTCTATGGGCTTAGATTAAAAAATCCTCCCAAAGAAATCCCTCTCTAAGCAGAGCGGTCTGCGGAACTCTCTACTAATAGTAGTTTTAAATTTTCAAGTACTTCCAGCAAGTTTGAAGTACTGGTATTTCCACTATTTTTTATTAATGTGTAAACCAGGTACTTTTAAAAAATTCTGGATCTGAATTCTGAGAATAAAAAACAAGGCCTGAGTACTGGATTTATTGAAAGAAACTAGGATTCTAAATTCCTTGACTAGGAGGAAACAATCTGGGCGTATCCTCAAAACAGAAAGGTGGGGGAGGAATATAATTTATTAACATAAATTCTCATAGATGGCGTGGAAAATGCAGTTTTTTATTTATAATTTGTTTTTTACTTTCTTTTACCTCTATATATGTTAATATCTAGAGAGTGGAAGTTTAGGTTTCATGTCAAAAATTCGATGTCGAGATTTTGATGGATATACACGTTTTGAGGTCCCCTGAATCTAAAAAAGTGGTTTTCGTAATAAGGTCTGTCTGGGTGTCTGTGAACAAAATATCTCAAGAACGAAAAGAGCTAGGAGGATGAAATTTTATATTTAAATTAGGCACCCCCCTGGGGCGTGACACGAAGATATACAGTATCTGGACACAAAAAATCTGGTGCGACTAGTCACACCAGATTTTTTTTTCTTCCACCTTTGGAAGGGGGGGGGGGGGAGCAATGTCTATATCCCAATAAACAATATATGAACTTAAATAAGAAAAGTAACAAGTTAAATGACAATAAAAGTTATGGAATTTGAAATTATATTTTAAAATCCTATTTGTTTCTTAATTAGAGGGGAAATAATAACTTGTGCCTTCGGACATTTCAATTTAAAAGATTTGAGTGAAGATGAAATGAGCTCCCGAGAGAAAAATCAATTTCAATCATTGAATTTAATCATTTCATTTCAGATCTAATAATATAAAAGGCTCCTTTAAGGTTCTAGATTACCCAATAAATCATTTAATCTAAGGCCGATTCTTTTTCGCCTTATATTGATAATTCGTCATAGTCAAATTGAGATTAGATTAGATTTTAAGTAATCTTATCTAGATTGTAATAAATTATTAATAGAAATTTTAATTCATAAATTTATTTTTCTCATTTTTTGGATAACTTTATCTCTCCACAAAACCTACGTAAATTATACAAAAAAAAAAAAATATTTCTTCTTTTAGAAATGTATTTATATATAATCTATCTTCCTGTTTGAAAACACACCTCAAATACAAATAAACCCATTTCCTAATATTTGACTATTCCAAATTCAAATAGTATTGATATTATACATGTGTTTATCTAACTATGACCCAAAAATCCATTTAATATTTTAGTCTAGGAATGCGTAAGAATTTAATTAAAACTTTTTCCGAAAAGGGAATTCATTTAGAGTAAAAGAATTCTTATAATTTCATTAAAAAAAATATTCCCTCTAAATAAAAATAGAAAAATAAAATTTTCTCTTTTTTAAGATAATTGAGTGCGAGTTGATTGTTTCATCATTGTTGCAATATATTCAGTTTATATATATTCTGGAAGTATTCTAAGACGGTGCATGCGAAGACAAAAGATTTACTGGCCGTTTTGGCTCTCTTTTTGGATCCCTTTTCAAAATTGTAGGGTTATTAAGTAACATTGGAGTTGGTTTCTTTTCCAAGTCGCAATCTTATTGGTCTCCAGGTTTGGATTTGTCTTTGAGATCGGTTGACTGTGTAGTGGTGTCTTAACACGTACAGTATATTAGGGTATATGGTCTAGGACATTGTTTTTAGAACTTCCATTTTTTTTAATCCCATATCCGTATTCTATTCAGTATTTTTTAATTTATAACAAAAATATTCTTCTAATTGCTTGAAATTGTGACTGTGATGTGATTATAATAGAGGGATGATGGAGATATCAGCCAAATTGGAATGCTCGAGGTTCAATCAAAACTCCCAGAATAAGACGTTTCGGCCTGAATTTATTTGGCCATCTTCAGTTATTGGGAATTATACACATAGTGCATATGATCAAACCAGGTACTCGTACAATAATAACAATTTATTTGCTTCATACAAAATTTATATCGTTCCTGCGCCCAAGATCAGAGATCAAATCCTCTCCGATCTTAGTCACAGGGGCCATATAATTTTCTATGAATCAAATATTATTGACAAATCCTGGTTTAATCACATGGGCATTATGCATTATGTGTATAATTCCCAATAACTGAAGATGGCCAAATAAATTCAGGCCGAAACGTCTTATTCTGGGAGTTTTTGAATGAACCTCGAGCATTCCAATTTGGCTGATATCTCCATCATCCCTCTATTATAACAATATTCTAAGTAGAGTTATTTTATCGTTATATAAGTTCTAATAATCAATGAAAAAGTACCTTGACTGTTTAGAAATTATGCCAGATTTTTTATATTTAAATGTTTTATGATCAAAACGGCCCTTCCCTCCCCTAGATCTTACCTTCCATTGTATATAACTAACTGAGTTATCAATATACCTCTGATTTTTATTTATTTTATATAAATATTTTTTTCGATATATTGTGTTGAAAACATTTGCTTTCAAAGTGAGCTCCTTAGGTGTAATAGACAACCAACCCTTCAGGTTCTCGAAATTTAATACGAAGCCGTAAGCTAGAAAGAGTATACTATTTCTTCTTCCTCCAATCAACCTTATTTTTGGAACATTTTCTCCATTTTTTATTTAAATATCCATCTAGAAAGTTTCTCGCTTTTTATTAATGGCATATTAATATTAAATATCTCATCTATTCTTTAAATCTTTTGTTAAAAATAATCCTATTTTTCTTCAATCTCATTAATTATATGCCATCAAACGAAATGTTATTTGTTTATAAGAATCTTGTTGAATAAAAATAGATCTAGAGTTGTAAGTCTATTTCGCCATTCGCTTTTTGAATCTTCTCCAAGAATCAATTGTCAATTATTTATTCCCAATGTTTTTGTTTTTCCTTTTCATTCATCATTTAAACCAGTGATTTCACCTTCCTTTTTATAGCCATGCACCCTCCACCTAGGCATCTAAACCCCGTTGAAATTATTATTATGATTACGGTTTATGGAGAAAAAATAACCACGTTAAAATAATTTATTTGCAAATGTTTCGGTATGCCAAACGCAAACCATCCTCAGTGCATCAAATTATTTCATAGTGGAGCGTTTTACAAACTTATAAATGCATTAGAAGCAATTCTACATATGGATGGGACAACATCTGATAAGCAAGTCACTGAGGGAAAAATAGTATCTATCGCCAGGCGCGTGTACGTTCTAATAAATTTCTCCATAACCCATTCTTCTTCTTCTTCTTCTGTCCTCGCCCTTATTATTCCCGCGGTGCGGGGTCGGCGGAAACGTTTTTACGACCGGAAGAAATAGAACAGGCCGGCCCGTTGCACGGTCTGACGCCTGTTGAAAATAGGAAGGAAGAGACAGACATTTAAAGAACTGAAGGACTGCCTGTCCCAGCTCGGGCAGCTCGTGGTCGCCATCCACGTACCCACAAGATGTGGGCCCCTGAGCAAATTTATTAGGGTACCAAATGGCTTAAATAGAAATGCCTGGATCCCAATAGATATTATAAATAACAACGGTTATCGTATAAAGCCTGAGTTGCCGAAAAGACTGTGTGATTGTGGGTGTGAGTGTTTAAAAAAAAAAATTATTATTTATAAAAGAGGAAGCATTAATATGGTTTAAATAAAACGCTTCTTTGGAGCCGAGTTTTGAAAGCGTTTCTTTTCGGAAACATTCCTCTTTAAATACAATTTAAAACTCTAACTTGGACAATCGATATATTATGTGATTTCCCCATGAGACGCACCTCTTCTAAAGCAGATCATCCATGCTCTCATATATATATTTGTCCGTTTTTGCATATAATGCATGTTTTTTTCTCAATTGCTATTCCTCTCGTTTTATAAAAAACACTCACATTTTTTTCTCATTCACACTCACATACACACACATACACACAGTCTTTTCGGCAACTCAGGCCATTTAAGACTTTATACGATAACCGTTGTTATTTATAATATCTATTGGAGGTCCAGGCATTTCTATTTAAGCCATTTGGTATCCTACCCCTTCACCAAGCCCCGAGGGCTTCCTCTCTTTTGTCCATTTTTATCCTAACATCTGCATTTAAATGCATATTTTGTAAATTTTAGCAACAGTTTACGTCATATTTAGCATATTCTTGTGGTATTTGTCGACCCACTGTTACGAAATAAAGAAAGAAAATTACGATGTCTTCTATCTTGAATAGATTTTTTTTTTACCCTTTTGACATCTGATGCCATTTCTCTCTTTTTTCGTTTTCCAAGTTGAAATTAACTTTCCAGACAATCTAGAAGAGAGCCTTTAGTTTCACAGGGGAAGAAATCTTAAATACATGATGTTGTTTGACTATTACTTCGTCCTTTTTAAATGCTTATTTTGCGATTTTTTTAGTACATATTGATCACTAGATATGTTTTGTTTTATTCCTTTTTAATCTTTTTTTTTTTGCTCAGGACTATTTCGAAAACTTCACTTGGAGAATATATTATAAAAAAAGCAAGTTTTTTTTTCAATCGTATTTCGAACCAAGTTGCTTCTTCCTTCAATTTGTTTATTTACTTTCCACTTGGGCAAACTTTTTCAACTCACACATTGGACATTTGACACCAATCAGATGTGAAGAGATCCTAGAACGTAAAAAAACTTTAACAAAAAAAAAGTGTTTCTTTTGTTTTCTCTGCTTTGTGCCATTCCTCATCCCCTTTTAACGTGAAATATTTCGACTTGAGGTTTCCAATATTTTTTCAACAGTTTGATTGCAAAAAAAAAACTTTTTGATTTCATATTCCAGTTTTTGGGCTCCATCTGACCGATATGAGAGGTGTTGTAAGGATTTCCTAATTTCTCCCTCCCATTTGTCAGTCAGTTGCTTGTCCCTGTACCCGAACGCAACACGTGAATCTCTTTAACAAAATTTTAACATCTGATTATTATATAATCAATTTTTTCATTCAATTTCCATCATTCAAAAATAATTATCACCTATGTCATTGAACAAACAATTTTCAACGAGTATAACCTGATAGATTTTGATGCCTAAATTTAATATTTATCTTAAGGCAGTGGTTTCCAAACTTATGTTACAACACCTCCCTTGAAAATATTTAATCGTATGACGCCTCCCCCCACCCCTCATTACAAATACAAAAATTTTTAATGCTATTAAGGGATTCATGTGGACTGGCTACTGACTGCCCTTAAAGCAGACCTCATATATTTTTATAAACAAGTAAAAAAAAAATATTTTATTGATATACGCTTTTATCATTTAATTTCAATAGTTTTCTTTCAAGATAAATGTTAGATTCATCTTATATTATTGATAAAATTCCTAATTCCACTTTCTTATGAAAATTTTTCTTATCTTTTTTATCATTTTTCTAATCTACATATTTGGATAACGATGTAAATTGGCATAGATGAAATTTTTAAATCATATAATAAGAAAAATAAATTATTTACTTTGTCATTAAAATATTATTTATCTCTCTCACAGTAGAAAATTGTGATTTATCCTTTGAAATGGACTGATTATATATATTTTTTTTTTTTTTTGAACAGGGGAAGGGATGATAGATGAGAGAGCAGTCCCGAGAGGGACTGATTTTTAGGAAGTAGAGAGGTGAAGAGAGCCTGTCACTCGCAAAATTGGAACCGGGCCAGATACTGGTTAAGGGGTTGGTGCGTGTCTGCGTGCACGATTCACCAGGGGTAAAAAAATTGTTTTTAACAATTCCAAGGGGGACGGCAAGGGTACATTACAAAAAAAAAAAAAATGAAATTTTTCGGCATTTAGTGGGTATATCTCACCCAAAATAATGTTATTTTCACAAGTTGTATACTTTTACTTTTGAACTGATTCAAATTGTACTTGGTGAAGACCCCCCCCCCCTCTTTCTGACGAACGCCTCCTGTCCTAATTAAAATAATTAACCAGAGCCACTGCCACATCAAGCCAATTTTAGTTAATTTAGATAAATAGGCTTCGTAAATCTTTTGTAAAAGAGTCAAAACCGGTACCCACTAATGGATTTTAATTGAAATCCTCAAATTTCAATAGTAAGAATTATTAAAAACAAACTAGAAAATAAAATTACTTTATTTTTGGAGTTAATAAAATATATGTAACTATTTCTAAGGATAAAGAATAGCCCCAGCAGGGGGATGGGGCACAGCTTGAAAGAGAGATAAAGTTAAAAATTATTTATTGCTAAAGTTGCACCAATCAATATTCATAGAATATTCATATAGTTAGATGAGCTGATAAACTACAAATAAATCGAACTTTCTCACTTTCAACTCTCAATTAGAATATTCTCGGATACCATAAATAAATATTTTAAGTTTATTCTATTAATATATTTTTCTCTATTTTATTCCTTTCCTTATTAGTATATAAACAATATTGCGATTGCGATTGCAACAAACATTGTATTTCCAACGGAATCTATGTACTTGATAAACTAGGGCCCAGGAAAAGATAAACTTATCATGTGATAGCAAAGTTTAGGATAAATTTATTCAGCAAGAAACCCACCTACGTTTATTCACTGACTTTAGTGCGTAAACTCATCTTAAATCCCCAAATGGGCCTCATATTTATATTGACACCCAAGGCGCGCACTTCCTGGTTTCTCCAACATTTTTTTGAAAAATTTTTTATACGTTTATAATATAACCTAATTTTACCACAAATTAAATATTAATTACCACAATTATCTGTTAATTAATGACAACTTGGTTATATAAGTTATGCTCTCATTTTTACTTCCATGTTCTAAAGAAAATAAAAATAGGTGAATAGGTTATCTTTGCTTTTCAAAAAATAGCTTCACAATAAATAAGAATAATATCAAATTTTTAATCAGTTAAATACCAGTTAAGTAATCTACTTGCAATAATTATAAATGAAAAGCGATTCTTTTCAACGCCTTCAAAATAAGGAGTAGGCAACCGCAACCCTTTGGAATATATTTGGTTATCTAACAGTGCAGGCGTAAAGAAAAAAGGCTTGGAACTACGTATCTGCAAAAGGGAAAGCAAAGCGACTAATAGGAAATTTTCAAAATTAATAAATTTACTTCTTTCTAAAATAACGAACACTCACTGGTATTACACCGGTCAACACGATTTTTGGGTCTGGCTTCTTATGAAATTTTCGTTTCTCCTACGCTAAAAATAAAGGGAAAAATAATTTTTTTGATCAAAGTTTGCTTTGTAGAAACTAGAGCGATTTTTCGAATTTTTGAGAAAACTCACTGATTTTTATATTTTTTTATAATTTTATTGTAGATTATTACGATTAGGATAGTTTTTGCTGAACATCAGAGTCTTTTTAATTTAAGATTTGTGATAAACAATAGCATATAGGCCCTAAATGTAAAATAACAAGAAATCAAGTTTAAAAATCTGGTGTGCTGGTTGCATAGTACACAACTTTCTCTTACCCTTCGGTAAGAAATTGTGCACCGTACTGGTCACACCAGAGGAAATTACAATTAAAAAAAAGGTTAAAACTTTATTATATACAATAGATTTGAAATCCTAAATAAAAATTTCATAAGAATTGGAATAAATTTTTTAAATGTGTAAAAGACAGTGATGAAATTTTTTGGCAAATAAAAAACAAAAAAAGAAAAAATCAAAAATATGGTGTGACTGGTTGCATAGTACACAACTTTCTCTTATCTTTGGTATTTTTTTGTCCGATAAAATATTTAAAAAAAAAAAATCAAATGACAAGTCTTGAATTTAATTTTATTTATTTAATAAAGTAAATATTAAAGTTCAATCACTTTAGAATTCTAAGTCTCTGACTAAAAAAATTTGAAATCCTTCGTAAGAAGAATATACCATATGGACAAATATATATATTTCTTTAGTCTTATTCAGCATTAGAGGCTCTTTAAACACCAGCTCTAGTTTTCGAAATTAACAGGTCGGGAATCGAACCGTGACACTTTGCACAAGAGGTGAGACCTCTACATCTGTACTACTTACTGCCCAGGGATTGATATTGAAAGACAAATGGCTTTTTATGAAATCATCCAAATTTTTCATTGTTTATTTATGAATTGCTCATCTAAAAACTTTCTTGAGTTTAAAATATTCAATTCAATTTATTTCTTAACATCTATTTTTCTGCCTCCTAATAAGAGGAAGGTAAGATAGAATGCCTTATAAGTAGAAAATTTTTGGGATGTTCCACCATAGGCGTAGCCAGGGGGGGTTTTGGGGGTTCACCCCCCCCATGGGACCCAAGCCATGACTAGATATTTAATACAAATTATATTTCACATAGGGTAAGAGAAAATAAAATATAATTTACTCTAGCTAAAAAACAAACCAAAATGATTTATAAATACCCTAAAATAATCTTAAATTTATGAAAAAAATTTCTTGATCCCCCCCCCCATCAAAAATTTCTGGCTATGCCAATGTGTTCCACCCACATACACTGATCATTTATTTACAAGCGGCAATTTCTTTTGAAAAATTTATTAATAAAATTTCTTGAATTGAATAGCTGTAGATATTTGATTAAAAAAAACGGACGGGAGTCTTCCCGAGAACAGCAGCCAGGTGAAATAAAAAAAAACTTTATATTTAGTTGCCAACATTTCGAGTACTAGTCGCACTCATCTTCATGCAAAATTGTCAGAATTTAGTACAGGTCGTGCGGCACTAGATTTTAAATTAATGTTTATACATCTTCTTCTTCTTCTCTCCTCGCCTTAATCCCGCGATGCGGCGTCGGCGGACTTGACTCTTGCCCACCCTATCTATTTTTACGACCGGAAGAAAAAGGCCCGTCGCTCGGCCTGACGCCTGTTGAAAAGAGGAGGAAGAGATAGGCATTTAAAGAACTGAAGGACTGCCTGTCCCAGCTCAGGCAGCTCGTGGTCGCCATCCTCGTACCCACAAGATGTGGGCCCCTGAGCAACAAATTCATGTTTATACATGCTCTTATTAATTCGTGAGATCGACGAAGAATGGTTTTTTAATATAGTACATATTTTTCGATCTTAAGAATTAATAAGAAAATGTATATAAACATGAATTTAAAATCCAGTACCGCAAAACCTGTATTGCAATTTTGCTTGCCCTGAAGAAGAGTACGGCTAGTACTCGAAACATCGGCAACTAAATATAAAGCTTTTTTTATTTCACCTGGCTGCTGTTTCCGGGGAGACTTCCGTCCCTTTCTCTTCATTTATATTCTTAAATAAATAATAAATTATTTTTATTTTTTTTTAGAAGTTCCAAATTCGGGCAATTCGCCTACTTATCGTCCTCCTCCAAGAACAAAAGAAATTCTCATAAAAGGTCAACCTGTAAAATTAAAATATTGTTTTACGTGCAAAATTTTTCGACCTCCGAGAGCTTCACATTGTAGTTTATGTGATAATTGTGTTGGTAAGTTATTATTAATTTAATTTTCATTTTTATTTTTTTCCTACTCTATAATTTATCTCACATTTGAATTTCAGAGAGATTTGATCATCATTGTCCTTGGGTGGGCAATTGTGTCGGAAAACGGAATTATAGATATTTTTATATGTTTATTGTGTCATTAGCATTTCTCTGTGTATTCATATTCGCATGTGCAGTTACTCATATAATTTTATGTAAGTAATAGTTTATTTAATTACATCATTCGTTATTATTTATTATTATTATAATATTTTTTTTTCATCTTTAATTTCAGTGGCTAAAGATGACAAGACGTATTTGGATGCTGTGAAGGATTCGCCTACAAGCGTCATTGTGGGAGTTGTTTGTTTTTTGAGTGTTTGGTCCGTTTTGGGATTAGCAGGTTTCCACACTTATTTAACGACATCAAATCAAACGACAAATGAAGATGTAAATATCATTTTAGTCCAATAAATTAATATTAACTCAAACAACCGAAAAAAGTAACTCTTTATGATATGAATGAATAATTTAAATGAACCTCAAAGAAGACTTCTCACTATGTTCATGTAGATTGACGGAGAAATCGATCAACTTGATAACGAGAGACCTGTTGAAGAAAATTAGCATTCTTTTTAACGCTCTGGGGGCCTAGAATTTTCAATACAAATGATAACGAGGACCACTAAAATTCTCGAACGGTTGACTACTAGCCACGGAAAAAATATATCGGGAGAAATAAACCACCAACAATTCATATATATTCATATTTAAATGATCTTTTATTCAGTGGTAGCGGGATGCGAACCCGCGATCCTTGGTACAGTGGCCATCATGCTAATCACTATTCCAAGGCCCGGGGGCCTGTCAAAACTTAAAAACTAAACAAATTACTTTTAGCACATAAAAAATTTTATACAACTATTTTCCAGATTCTACCAACTTTTTCGTTGACCATAAACATTGGTCTAGAGTAAGCACTTGTAAAGTAAAATCCGTTGTTCGACTCCCGACAGAGCTTACCTTTTTTTGGTTGTTTGCGCGAATAAATATTTAATTGTATGTTTTATATTTTTATAAGCTATATATAATTTATTAAATTATATTATTAGAATGATAGACAGGAAGAGAGGATGTCAGCCAAAAGGAGAGCCTCTATCGAATAAAAATCTCCATACAGAAGACGTTTCGAGTTTAATTAAATAAATCCATCATCAGTTCTTAGGAGCTGAAACGAGCATACGTAAAAATTGTAATACAACAACACAAAATATTTCTTAAATTATAAAAAACATCAGATCTTACATTATTGGCAATCTCAAGGTGTACACCATTATATTATTAAACAACATCTCGCAAATTTGCTATTTTAAACGATATATTGACTGGCTAATGAATAGTAATGAAATGTAATTATCCGGACTCTTATTTTAATTATTTAAAAGCACGAGAATTAACAACTTTGAGTTCCCTTACTTTCATTGTCTTCTACACCAGTGGTTCTTATTCTTTTCAGTAATCAGCACCCCTTCGAGTCTTAAAATATACTCCGGCATCCCTTATAACAAGTCGACCAAAAAAAAAAAAAAATCATCACTTTCACATTTGTAAATTTTCAAGTTGTTTATCTATTGCGTAAAGAAAGTAAAAAGATAAAATTATATAGGTAGATTCCTATAAATCGACTCCCATCTCTCAAAATGCTTTGTCGCACCCATGGTTAAGAACCACTACTCTAGAACAATATTCACATTGGGCATTTAATTAAGCTAAATATTGCAATATATGAAAAGTTAATTTTCTTCTCTTTTCGCAACATTTCTTTCCGCCTCCACCTCAATAGATATGTAATTAACGACTGGTAACCAGTCTGACTCATCTCCTCATATTAAAATTTACTAATTGAGAATTTGAATATGCCCGTGACCCGTGGCTCCAGCTTCTCGTGCCTAGGGTCCCGGGCTCGCTTCCCGTCCAAAGCGAGAAAAATGTTTCTCTTTTGAATTGACTAGAAATCATTTGAAATAAATAGGGATGCGGTCTAAATGTTCTTAGATGCCCAGAAAGGCCTTAAATAAATAATAATAAAAAAAAATTTGAATATACCCCCTAACTTTGACAACGTTCTCGAGGAGATTCTCTGCTTTTTGGAAAATTTATGGGGGAAGGGATAATAATATGTATTTTAAATAATAATACACTTTAAATTTTGGAAACAAGAACGAGATAGGGCTATATTATATGGAGCCTGTTATGCATTAGTGTGTCAAGCGCCAAAAAATTAAAAATTGAGCTAAACACGGAATATTGTTTCAAATGCTATAATTAAAAGTATTTTTTATGAAATATGTCCTAAAAAAATTTATATTTAATGTTACTTGCACAATTGACAAAAAAAATTATATATAATCTAATCAAAACAAAAAACTTTAATGTTAATTTTCTCAAATCTCGGTAGCTGGCGCTTGACACACTCATGCGTAACAGGGTCCATATATTTATTTTACCTTTTGACCAAGTAAATACTAACATAATTTCTCATGCAGCTTTTTTTTAAACTTGAGAAAATATTTTCATAATTCAAGAGTAGATATTAATTTTTTTAAATAATGAAAATTCCCTCTCTATGTAATTATTTTTTGTTTTAATTTTTAGATAAAAGGCTCTTTCAGTCATAAAAGGACACACGAAAGTTTTAATCCCTATAGTCATGGGAATGTTTGTTCAAATTGCTTTTATGTGTTATGTGGTCCTGTTCAACCTTCACTAATAGGTAAGAAATAATTCTTAATTTATATAGTGAATTGGATATTAACGAGAATTTTAATTTCCAGATAGGAGAGGCACGGTAACGCCCGAGTATGCGGCCGAACAAGCAAAAGCAATTCATGAAGATAAAGATAATGTTATTGTAAATAATAAAACTTATGGCACTGTTAAAACATCACAACCTTCGGTGAGAAACTTTTAGTTAAATTTTTAATAAAAAAATAAGCTCTGCTTCCATTTGAGATAGGAAGGAATACAAAAAATAATTGTCTAGTGGCACGTAGCGCTTCTTAAAAATTTTTTGTAAAAAAATCAGAGAGGGGTACTTGCGAGATCCTAAGAAGATCTTCAAATTTGGAGTGAAATTCTCAGCATGGGGCGATAAAGAATGCCAAAATATATTTATATTGAGAACCTCCATTTTCTTAGCGTCGTTTGAATCACATCTTTTTTGAATTTTGTGCACTAAGGTTGTCCGGAAAATAATGCAGGTTTTTAACCTATATCTTTAAAGTATCATAACTCAACTTAAAAATAATTTTATTAATCAAAATAAGCACCAGCCGAATCAATACATTTTTGCTTACGAAATATAAATTTATTTATGACGTAGTTTGGAGGGAAAGTGGTGTAGGTTTTCCGTGAAACATATTTATAAGTAAAAAATATTTGGAATATGTGAGGTTTCACTAAGTTGTAAATGAAAGAAATATTGAATTTCTATCTCGATATATTTCGGGCTATTAACCCATCCTCAGGACATCGCGAAGATGTCCTATGCACTCCTGAAGATGGGTTAATAGCCCGAAATATATCGAGTTAGAAATTCAATATTTCTTTCATTTCAACTTTGTGAAACCTCACATATTCCAAATATTTTTTACTTATTTATGACGGTGGACGCGATAAAAGCGTTTTTGGCCTCGTCTTGGTTTCTGAAGCATTTCTTCTGCAGAAAGTTATCCAGATGTTTGAAAAAGTGGTAATCGGTCGGCGAGAGGTCAGGCGAATTTGGGGGATGAGGGAGAGTCTCTTATCCCAATTCGTGCAATTTCTGTAGGGTCACTTGCGCGACGTGCGGCCGAGCATTGTCGTGGAGAAGAACTGGCTCCTTTCTGTTGACCAATGTCGGGCATATGCTTTCCAATTTTTGGTGCATTTCGTCGATTTGCTGTCAGTTCTTTTCTGCCGTAATCGATTTACCTAAATCCGGGCGAAACGATGTCGGCCGCAGACCACCAAACAGTCACCATAATTTTCACCCAAATAGCGAGTAAATATTTATAAAAATAATTTCGGAACAAATTGATTATTATAGAAATATAGTGTGAAAATAGAAATTCAAAGTGATATATAAACCAAAGTAATTCAATATATTTTTATTGTACAGGAAAGATAAACAATTGCAAAAATCTGCATTATTTTCCGGCCTACTTAGCAATTAAGATGTATGTAGTAAGTTTTCCCCTTTCATATCTATAATAGCTAGGGGGTGGATGCGGAACCCCCCTTAAAATTTTGGGGGGGGGGGGGGGAAGAGTTTTTCGCAACAAATTTTTAGATTTTTTAACCCCCCCCCCCCCCCCCCCCAAATTTTTTCACTTTTCTTTCTCCCCCCCCCCCCCCCCGCCCCCCTCTTTTTTTTAATTTTTTTAATTTTTTTTTTTTTTTTTCTGAAAATTATAAAAAAAAAAAAAAAAAAAAAATATTTTTAATTTTCTTTTCCCCCCCCCCCCCCAATTTCTTTATTTTTTCTTTCTCCTTCATAAAAAAAAAAAAAAAAAACACTTGTAGCAAACTTCTAAATCGGCACTAAACAGATTTTTTTTTTATTCTCTTCTCTCTGCTATTTTCTTTTATAATCAAAAAGTTTAACTTGAATATTTAAACAAGTTATTTTCTTTGAATATTTATTTTTGTATATTTAATTAATGAAACAAGTAAAAAAAAAAAAAAATTAGGCCATCCTTGATAGATAAAATTAATATTGATAATTGATTATTTACAGAATGGTGTAAGCAATTCAGGCAGTTTAGGAAGCGAGGCCTCTGGCTCTACGCAACAACTGGTTCCTAGCTCTGCAGCTGCGGCAGCGGCGGTGGCTGTAGCGGGCAGCGTAGCAACAATCGCCACTCAACAGCCAATCACCGGCGGTGTGAGCACAGTGCACGGTGGGTCTTCAGTTCGTGATTTGGTGTCCGCCCTCTCACCTCTACACCCTTCGGCCATTGTCTCCATGGGTGGTGAGCTGCCTTGCAAATCTCGGCTTCACTTTCCTCAACGGTTGCCAAAACCTCTAATGCGTATACCAAGTCAAATTGATGAACTCGATGCCGCGCATTATCCAATTTTAAATGCATATGATATCCCACCGCCACCGGGTCCGCCACCATCAGCTCATTTCCATCATCATCATCATCATTTCCATCATTCACCTAAATCACATAAAATTCCACTATCGCATTCGTTAAGTGGTTCGGAACTTTGTCCTTCACAAAATAAAATGATTTCAACAATTAATCTTTATCGGGATTCTCATGGAAGATTTCGAAACGTAGGCAGTCTCTCGACGCTCTCAGAAGCTCGTTTATATAATAATCAAGTGAATCAAGATCATCTCAATCGACATCTCGTTCTTAGTGGTCCAAATAGTGAAGATGAGGATCTGTGATTTTAGAGATATCCTCATTTCTTTACATATCTTAAGAAATCGAGGATATTTTATAATCAAAGATCATGAATATATTTTTTTTTTTTTTTTAATTATCTTAATATATTCTAAATATTTTTTTTCTTGTTTCATACTTTGCAAGCCCCAGTATTGAAGTATTAATTAGGTGAGTTTTTACGAGAGAGAATGTTAATTTTCATAAATGCATGCATTTTGCATTTTATTTAACCCAGCTTTTTTTATTTTTTATTTGCTTTACATCGAGAATATATTTATTTATAACAAATTTATTTTATTTAAAAGCGTTTTTCTACACTTTAAAACAGAAAGTTTTTTTAGGGATATAATTAACAGTGGAAATTTTTTAATCCTTTTTGATATCTCTCATCCTTTGTCATTCCACTCCTTGTATATAATTAAATTATTGAATCTTTTTATTAATTTTTTTTTTAATAACCGTTTAAATATTAATTTTTTCTGCCGGTAACATTTTCCGAAATTTTACAAACTTTGTTTAATTAATCATTATTTCATGAATAGTTTATATACATTTTTGGTTTAACTCGTCGAGTTTGCCGTTGTTTGGTGAAACAGGGAAAAAGTTAATCAAATATAAGATCGTGAATATAGATAATATATTTGGAAAGAAAGAGGATACAGCCAATAATTGAGACTTTATTTAAATAAAGGTTTATTTAAGGTTCAGGAAATCCCAAATGAGCAACGCAGCTAGTCGTTTTTTCAATTTTTATTTGAATATAAAGTGCCAGGGCCAACGTTTCGGTCGTATATAGGACCATTATCAACCGAAACGTTGGCCCCGTTGGTTTCGGTCGATGATGGTCCTATATGCGACCGAAACGTTGGCCCTGGCACTTTATAAAATTTAAATAAAAATTGAAAAAACGACTAGCTGCGTTGCTCATTTGGGATTTCCTGAACCTTAAATAAATTGTATTATCAGCTATACACCTCAATTAAATTAAATAGAGGTGTTTTAAAAAATGTCTCCAAATAAGCCTCGTTTGCCACCTACCGCTAAAATTCAGAAACAAGATTAAATTTAATATGTATTGTATAAAAAAATTCATTAGGTGATATTGGACAGAAGAAAAAGAAAAATGATTGATGAATTGAAGGAGAAAGATGGTTACGACGGGATTAAAAGATTAGCTCAGGAAAGGGAGAAATGGAGAAAGAAGAAACGCCACTAACGGATCTGCGAGAGGAAGCAGATATCTTATGATGTACTGCCCTGGAGTGTATTCACAATAGGCAAAAAATATATATTGTATTCGTGATAGAGAAAATAAAAGAAATGTTTCTTAAACAAAAAATTCTTCTTAGGTTACACCAGAGGCCTCAATACGTAATACAATACCAAATATAAACCTTAAGAAAATTGTTTCATTGTTTTATAACTCCGAAAATGGTTTTAATCAAGGCCCGAAGCTGTTGAAAATATATTTTTTAAAGAACTGCGTTTTCTTCTAGCTTTTATTCCTGAAAAAATAGATTTGTCAGTGATAGTTTACGTATATAAATATTTGAACAATATACTCTTTGAAGACTGAAGATGGCAAGGCCGAATCGTTCCATAATTATGTTTATAATTATTTTTAAAAGAGGCTCAATTATTGGTGCATCCTCCTTCTTTCTAAACAAAAAAAGTAATCAATTATCTCTATCTCTAGGATTAATATTAGAAAATTTTTTTTGACAATTGATGATTGGGAAAGCCTGGCGCAGACAGATGAATGAGAAATAAAAATGCTGGAGGTACTTTCAGGCCAAATTTTAATACCACTATACAGCCGACGTTTCGGGGGACTCAACGCCTCCCTTCATCAGGACCGAAACGTCGGCTGTATAGTGGTATTAAAATTTGGCCTGAAAGTACCTCCAGCATTTTTATTTCTCATTCATCAAAATTTTTTTTATTTTAAATTTAATCAATTTTTTTACGGTTATACGAATTAACCAAAATCCCTGAGTTCGAGTTTAATGGGTTGTTCAGAAAGTGATTTCGTTTGTTTTGATGAAAATAAAAGATTTTTTTATAGTATAAAAAAATTTAATCTCTCAGCGATCTCATGAGTTGTTATTCGTCGGTTAATGCCTTTATTATGTCTTCCTCAACTTCAACTTCCCTTCTAGAACGAGGGACATCTTCAACATCAAAATTGCCCGATCGAAATTTTGCAAACCCTCAAAGAGGCACTGACGTCAGTCAATACACCGTGAAGTTAGCTGTGAAAAAATACAATGAAGTCCTTTGTTGGGAAAAAAAGAAATTACTTTCCAAACAATCCAATAGTAAATAACTTCGTTATAGAAGAAAATTCTTCTTTCCGCACTTGACACAATTTATATAAATTCGTTAAGTTATTTTATTAAATTTTCTTGGATGGCAATCTAATTAATTTTTTTATTTCTTTTGCCTTGATTCGTTGTATTTTGTTTCTTTAGGTAGCAACTCAACGCTTAACGAGTCGCCTTCGCTTATTTTGAACGGCTCGGCAGTACCGGCAGCTGCATCAGTACTCGCTGTCGGTTCTCCACTTTTACTTGATGATGCAGAAGATGCACTCGATAGTGCCGGCAGACTCGTCTCTATGAACGATCTCCACCCTCATCATCATATAACAGATGTGATTTGCGATGCCAATGTGGTTGTTCCTCTGTCTGCAAGTCGATTACGCCTCTTGCAAGACACAACTATGATTGAATCCGCGCTTGACCTCGACTCATTGGAAGAGAGTTCAGTGGGAACGGGAAGTCAAGCTGGACTGCTCAAACTCAATGTGGTTTAAATCCTTATATATATATATATATCAATTCGACATCACTATGCGCTCAATTTCAGTTATTCATAGTTTTAATCTATTTCTCTTTATCTCTTTCTCTCTCAATCTTTTTAATTAAAATAATCATGTGATAATAATTAGAAAAAGAAAAGAAAAGAAAAAGCGCAACGACATGACAATTTTTTTAATTCAGCAATCTATTTTTAAAGAACTGTATATCTCGCAGGCTTTAAATAATACAATAAATCTGTGGTATAAAAATAGTGCAAATATTTATATTCCTTAATTTTAAGAGGAATTCATACTTTGTATATAAATTAATTATTGTTAATTGATGCATTAAATATTTATATTTCTTCAAAAAAAAAATCAGATCCTTATTCTCTGTTAAAATTTCATTAATTTACATAACTTCTATTTTGAAAAAATAAAATCTAATTGTTATTATTATTAATAAATGTCTTGCATTAAGATATTGTAAATAATTCAGCCGGCTTAAAAAAAAACGATGCATTTTTAAATGAAAAGATGTTGAATGAAATTTATTTATTTAAGTTTTATAAATATATATTATTATTTTAGAATTGTTAAGTATTAAGGAGGCTCTAGACGGTCAATCATTTTAATCAAAAGATTGAATCAATTGATTGAAACAAATCAGATTGACCGTCCCCTTACACGATCAGTCAGACTGTCAGTCTGACTGAATCAGTCCAACCGTCAGTATTTTCTTCATTCAAGTATAATTTTACACTTATCATTCAGACTACCAGTCAGAATCAAGTTCTTTTTAGCTCATTCGACTGTGGGAAGCCACTAATTTTTCTTCTTAACTAAACTAACTTAGTTCCCTGTCATTAAGTAACAATGAAAAACCAAAAGAAAATTGCCATCAGTCCTTCAGTCTTGCCCATACACGTTCAGTCAAAACGCCATTCCGCTCAAATACTGACAGTCTGACTGATCGTGTAAGGGCCAATCATTGAGGGTGATTGATAGAAAGTTTGAATGACTCAATCGATTGATCTTTTAGGCCGAGTTTGATCAATCATTACGTCAATCACACGCCGGGCGAGTTGAGTTTACCCCCGCTCTCACAAAAAAAAGATTAAATTGGAGAAAAAAGCCCATAAAGTTTAGAACATGAGTAGGAAGTTAAGTAAATGCTCATGAGTGAAGCGATTTCTTAATTTGTACCATTCCTTGAAACAACGTCGTTTTTCCCTTTAACGGCAACCAACGTCATTCCAAGGAAGGCCAAATCGGTGTTGAAGACCATTGTTCGAAGCGCCCTTCCGAGTCGAAAACTCAAATGTGACTGAGTTTTTATAAAAAGATTGAAGGCTTGATTGAAGCGCGCGTCAATCGATTGACTGAAACGTTTGATCAAAATGATTGACCTTCTAGGGCCTCCTTTAGGAATCTATATTTCGAGCCTAATTCAAATATGATACTTGATGTTACTTTAGGATCGCAATTTAATAAATGTATGAATTTGATGATTAGAATCGAAATATGATAGGCCAATTTTATTTAAAAAAAAAAAAGAATTTTAATAATGACTCAAACACCAATTTTAAGCTAATAATAAAAAAATAAAATTTACTTTGCGATCCGAATATCTAATTCCTAAATAAAATATTCGTTTTTAGTATCTCTTTATATAATTGAAATACTGATCAAATATAATTTTATATTTATTTATTATTCCTTTATATTATTTTATTTAATCAATCCAAAAAGTATTAATTAAAATTTGTAAATAATTTAAAGTAATATTTGTTCAAAAAAAAAAAAATTAAATTTATAAAAATACTTTTTGTTTGATTAAAGAAATTATGCATTTAATAATATTTTTATTAATCCTACAGAGCTTCTGGGTGATCAGAATATAAATTAAATCGGTGATACAATCAATATCATAATCTTTTGGACAAGTATTTATATATACATAAAAAATTATTAAATTAATAATTTTATTATGAAATTTATTTTTTATATATTGATAGATTGATCATCTCGCCCTTCTCTTGCCCAAAACTTGTCTGATATTGATAGTATTTTTGCTTTTGAAAGAAATAAAAAAATAAATATCTTTGTCATATAAATGAAAATCTTTCACTTAAATGAAAACCTTTCACTGTTCTCAGGCAGTATTTGAATTTGAGGTGTCTTTTTTTTATAATAATATATATTCGCTCATGGACAAGTAAATCGTAAGAAGGAAAAACATTTTTTTTACAAGAGTGTGATAATTTTGAAAGAACTAGATCAAATGATTACTTCTAACTTTTTTTTAATTAAATTCCAATTCCTGTATTAAACTCAAAGAGACCCCCGGATGGAGTTTAATAGATAATTAGAACTAACTAGATAACAAAAATTCCCACTAAAATCCGACCTCTGAGGATTTAATTGTCCATGAGCGATATATATTATATTAATATATCATTGTAAAATTTATTCTTTGTAAATTAATAATTTATATTCGTTGTTTTGAACATTGAGTCAAACGACAAATACCATACACCAACCAGAACGGTAAAGAACTCAATTTTTTCGTGGGCCTTTGATGGAAAATTCTATCTAATCGTTATTATTATGGGAGTTTTTAATTTTAGACCACAATTTATTTGTATTAATTATTTATTAAAAATATAAATACTGTACAACGTTTCGACTGCTTATTCTGCAGTCGTTTTAAAGTACTGTGCACTTGCTCGGTCTCAAGCGAACTAACCTCTAAGATTTTATAAACAACGGCGTCAGCCCCATCTACAGACATTCTTAGGAGGTTAAAAGTTTGTGTCTAACTTCATAGGAATGACTGTAGATGGCGCTGGCGCCGTTGTTTATAAGTCATTCCTATGAAGTTAGACACAAACTTTTAACCTTCTAAGAATGACTGTAGATGGCGCTGACGTCGTATATAAAATGCACGTAACGGCCCCTTAGAGGTTAGTTCATTTGAGTCGGAGCAAGTGTACAGTACTTCGTCTGCAGAATAAGCAGTCTAAACGTTGTACACTATTTATATAATAAATAATTAAATAAACAAAATGTGGTGTATAATTAAAAACTCCCATAATAATAATAATACAAGCCACAAAAGCTTTAATAAACACATTCTATCTAATCGCTGTTGTGTGGGCGGTTTTTGGAAAACATCTCAGCCTATGTGATTGCAGGTTCACTTTTCGGTTCTACAAAATTAATTTCCTTTCTCGGTTCTGTTTGGTATTCAGTTTATGTTTTGTTTGCCATTCGGTGCAATGTTCTGTACGAAACTATTTCAAATTAGTATAAATCATAGAATCAAGGTGATGATTGTTCAACAAAGAAAAGAAGTTAAATTTTTGGCCATTGTTTCGCGCGGCCGAAAAATTGACAAAAACCAATATTGATATCTTTGTGGTCTATAAGTAAATGTAATAATATTTTAAAATATTATTATACTCAAAGAAAGATTTTTTTAAAGTTGAAAAACATTAATTCAAGCCAATATATTGAGACGGTGCCAACACCCTCCAATCCAGACTTTATTTTTTAAGAGAGTTTCCATTTTTGATGAATGAGTGCGAGATGATTCAAGTCAAGGAGACCAAACACCCGTGGCTCAGAGAGAAGACATTAGCTTCTCGCTCCAGGGTCCCGGGTTCGCTTCCCTTCCTGTTTCATTTGAATTGACTACAAATCATTTGAAATAAATAGGGGTGGGGTCCAAATGCCGAAAGACCTTAAAAAAAGACCAAACATTTTAAGGTAGTTAAGAATGTTTGCTCTCCTGGACATGAACTCAATGGCGTAACTAGAAATTTTTTTTTTTTTTGGGGGGGTGATGGGAATACTGCGGGGTTTGGGGGGTAAGACGGGAACAGGAGGGGTCCGGGCGTCCTTCCCTAAATTTTAGGCCTATATATCTAGAAGAATTTTTAAGACCACCTAAACAATCCTTAAATATTTTAGAGTTATGCTAAAACTCTAGATATGTACAATTAATTTAATGTGACATTTATTACCAAATTTATGTAGTTAGATCGTCTTCTTCTTGAGCAGTTTCATTTTTATTCTTTTCACTTGTAGGATTTCGTATCTAAGAGGGGAGGGGATTATGAGACTTCAGACCCCCCCCCCCCCCCCCCTTAGATACGTCACTGCTTGAACTTTAAATAATCATCTCGCACTCTTTTATCTAATACGCAATAATTATGCTTTGACTTATTAATTTCCTATAATTGGTGCGAATGCTGGCTTGAAAAAGAAATTCGATCAGAGTCAATTAACGTGTGGGGCATGTCTCCCACTAATCAACTCGGATTTGACTGTCATATTTTTTTCTTCCAATTTCTTTCAAAGGAAGGTTTTAGACTGAATATTCCCCATTCTATATATATAATTTTTTCTTCGTCTTGATTAAAAGGATGTTTTTCACCATTTATTTATTTACCAAAATATATAAATAACTTTCATTAACTTTTCAAAAAAAAAAAAAAAAAATCTTTCATGTTATTGCAAAAACAAAACTCGCATTGTATGTAATATTTACATCTCTCGTTGTTTCATAAACAGCATACAAATAGATTATTCAGCATTCTATAAAATAATAATGTCAAAGAAACATTGTTTACATTTCCATTTAGATTTCTGACTGACATGTATTTATGGAAAACAAAACGTCTGGTCACCCTTAAAATACTTAATTTTCATTCATATCAAGAAATTATCATTCCTTTTATACAAATTGAAAAAATTTCACTTTCTAAATAAAAAAGATTTTACTCCATTCAATTGTTATAAATTACTTTAAAATTTTTTTTTGATCTCATTCAATTAAACAAAAAATATTTATATATATAAACTTTTTCTGAAATTTTATTTTATATATATACAGAATATATAAAAATTTAGTTCTTTCCTGCTATGTGCCTCACTTTTAAAAGAATGGTCTAATTATTTATATGATTATGTATGTATGTAATTAAAATACTGCCTTAAAGTAAGTTTTTTTTGGAAATATATCAAATTTACGTGTAATTTTTGTAAATTATATGTACATATATGATTATATATTTTCTTTATTTGTTCATTAAAGATGAAAAATGTGTACATTTAAGGGAAAATTTTTGATGGCAAATTAAATAATTAGTATTTTATATGGATATTGAAGATGTTTTTCTAATATCTATCCTTTTTAATAATTCATTTTAAGATTAAGAAAGCCAAAGCGGTTGAGAAGAGATGAGTTCAATAAAAAAATATTTAATAAAATAAAAGATACTCTGGACTTTGAGGACTTCAAGTCCTATGATTTATCTACAACAGGGCCATAGACAAGATTTTTTCTTAAGGGGTGGGGGGTTTCTAGCTTCTTATCTCCCCACCCTTCTTGCTACGACCTTGGTTCCCGGGTTGAAAGGGTTTTATTAAAATAAATTATTGAACACTCGTGACCACGAAATTAGCCATCATCATGAGAGGGTTTTAAAGGGTCTCGGCGGCCGCAATTCCGAGCGAAAGACCCCGCAAAAAAATGGAAAAAATTATTTTATGCCGCTTGTTTCAACAAATAAATGAACTTTTTCTTACTAGCCCTCTAGGTCAGTGGTTCCCAACCGGTGTGCCGCGAGATATTTAAGAAAAAAATAAATAAAGAGGCTAAAAAAAATAAAGTAAAAATTGTTGCCAGGCTGGCAAAAATTTAGTTTCCCTAAAAAAAAAATTTCCCGGAGGGCGGAAAAAATTTCGTTTTGCTAGGAGAAAAAAAAGGAAGGGTGCCCCTAGTGTGTAATGTTATTCCCCGGCACATTTGGGGTGCCGTAGACTTCAAAAGGTTGGGAAACACTGTTCTAATAGTGTGGAGGTAGAGGACCTGCATCTTATGCTAGAGGTTAAATGTTCGCTTACTTATATAAATGAATAAAATTTTTCATCCTCTTCTTCTTTCCTGGCCTTATTCCCTCATTGCGGGGTCGGCGGAATGGTGTTTTGCGACCGGAAGGAATAGAACATAACAGGCCGGCCCGTCGCACGGTCTGACTCCTGTTGAAAATATAGAAGGAAGGGACAGACATGTAAAGAACAGAAGAACTGCCAGTCCCAGCTCGGGTAGCTCGTGGTCGCCAACCACGTACCCACAAGATGTGGGCCCCTGAGCATAATAAATAAAATTTATAGCATAATTCATTTTAATCCTATCTTCTATGAAGTGAGAATGGATTATTAATTAATTAAGAAAAAATTAGTGGCTGTGTCTAAATCAGGGATGGTAAAATTCTTTAAAAAGGATTAGCAATCCGATCCGATTTTGGTCTGAAAATCCATTCCTGACTTGGGATCCAGTATCTAATAAAATTTCGGAATTAAAATCTAGTTCTTCGGCCATTATTAGGAGATTGGATGAAAGATATATAAAAATAGGCATTTTTTTTAAATAATCAAAAGGATATAGGCCTATTTATTAAAAAGTAAGCGTTTAACGGATTGGCACAGGTATTCGTGTTAAAAAATTCTCAGACTCGCGAACAATTATGTTATAAGTTTTTAAATTAGTTCCAATTATTATTATTATGATTATTTGTATTCAAAGAGATAAAAGTCTGATAAGAATAAATTTATATATAAATAAAATTTATAGCATAATTCATTTTAATCCTATCTTCTATCTGGATTGCACTAGTTACTTCCAGTTGCATATTTTTGGGTATTGTATAATATTTCATTATTATTATTATTATTATAACCTTAACCCTGGGATTAATTGAATAATATATTAAAGATTAATTGAAAATTATGTTTTTTTTAGACTACATTATATAAAAATAAAAATATATTCTAGAATAATAAGTAAAATAATTTTGAATTCATCGGCTAACAATCAAAGAGATCCAACAAGAGAAAAATATTATCTACAAAAAATAAATTATATAATGATCTATTTATATAATTAAAGAAAAAATAATTAATATCTTTTAATTGTTTTTTTGCAATATACTGTGGTGTATGTTTTCAAATTTTGTATTATAGATTTGAAAAATAAAATATTTAATAAGGATTAACTAAAATGAAATTTCAAAGAATATTTAAAATTTAAATACTGTATATTCATTATTGTATTGTATATTCTTTTTTTTATTTTGAGTATGATGCTTGTTCAATCTCAATGATTGTAAAAAATGATTGATGATTCTGTGAAAACCCTAACTATTTAAAATTTTATTTTATTAATTTAATAAGATAATGCTATTTTATATTAATTGGCTATTTTACATTTCTTGTCCTTTTTATTTCTAAGTAATTTTCGTCTTTTTTTGTTAACAAGGTTAAATAGTGAAGTTATCGATTTTTTGTTCGAGCTCACGCTGCCCGGCGAAAGCGAAAAGCAAAAGCAGACGAACACCACAAATCAAACGACAGACAAGGAATTCATTTGTCAACTAAGAAGAAGTCAACCGATTCATTTATTCTATAAAACAATGGCTGTGAATACTTTTCTATTAGATTTTACTATTAATTCATCTTCCATTATTAATCCAGGTAAGATTTATTATCATCACATTCTCCCCCTCTCTCTTTGTCTCATTCATTTTCTTATATTTCATTTAAGAAATAAAAATATATTTTTAATATATAATAATTGAATAAACTAAACTTTAATTTTATAACATGAAATACTAAAATTATTCAACATTTACTTGTCATTAAAAGATATAAAATATTTCAGGGTCAACTTATTCCATGATTAATTTATTTTTTTGTTTTAATCAACATTACAAAAAAATAAATTATATTCTCATGAGTAGATTAGAAAAAAAAACCCTCTGAAATATGAGACAAAGTAACCCAAATATTTATTCAAATTAAATCAAAATTTATTCGCCAACATTAGAACTATCCCTATTTCCTCATTAATAATTTTATTTAAAAATGACTAAGAATTTTTTTTTAAACACTCACTCTTTTTTCCCATTCACCCATCCATACACACAATCTTTTAGGCAACTTAGGCCATATAGGACTTTTACGATAACCGTTATTATGAATATATATATATTGGGGTCCAGGCATTCTTATTTAAGCCATTTGGTATCAAATTGGCTTAAATAAAATCATCAGACTGTTTGGGATCCGAACCCTCGACCCTTGGTATACAAGGCAGGCGCGCTACCAATTACGCCAAGCCCGAGAACGTTGTGTATATTTATAATTAAAATAGTGGTTAAGAGATTTATATAAAAAAAAACACAGAAAACAGAATACCTGGGGCTGTGTCAAAAAAGCATATAGCCTACTTTCCCCGAGACGGGAGGGCTTCTTGCGTAAGAATGAGTCTTATGCACAATAAATAGCTATTATTGTTGGAAATTGAAATTTCGTTATACTCTATGTGAGAGGATCGAGTCACACAGCCCCAGATTTTCTGTTTTATTATATAAATCACAACAACTATTGTAATTATAAATATAAGCTTAACACAGATCCCAGGCTTAGTTAGATGGATTTTTGCAGTTTATAATAAGGAAAAACAAAAATTTCTCTTATTCTTTATTAAAATTTTTTGCTGCAAAAATCCATCTACCTAAACCTGGCATCTGTGTTAAGCTTAGATTGAATCCACTGGTTTGAGATCCTATGAAATTATAAATATAGATAAAAGCTTGTAAATTGTTTTGATCTTAATTGAATGTATATTTTTAGCTCTGATGATGGTCCAAACTTAGGACCGAAACGTTAGCCGTGGGTTGAAATTTGTATTTTCATGCCATCCCTTTCGGTGGTTTCTGGCGTGCACAAAGCGCTCTTTCAAAGATCCTTCTTCAAATTCTTTTGCTGATCAACACAAAGTACACAAATATCAGATTACCCCCACAGCCTGACTCTATGATGACACAGCAAAAGCCAAAAACTTATCAAATGAAAGCCACGCGTTCTATTCCATTCACTAAATCTTTTTGCTAGGCAAAGCCTTTTTCAGTAATTAAATCTTATCACATCCAAAGAGAAATTCCTTTATGCGATTTTAAAGGGAGAGAGGAATAGAAAATTGTCCTTAGAAAAACTATAATATTATTTTTATCATTTTTATTGAATTCCTTGACGACATTAACTCACCTGACAGAAGAACATGAAAAACATTTCTCCTTTTTTTTAAGTGCATCAAGAATATCTTCTTTCTTATCTTGTTCTTTAAAAATAACACTTTCAATTATTCTTAACATATATAATTAATTTAATTATATTTATTAAAGAAAATGAATTTTAAAGATAATACAAATTTTCACTTGATTATTAAATTGTTACTAATATGATAACTTTAAACAGACTATTTAATATTTTATTTAATAATCTCTATCAAATAATCCCGTAATTGCAATTGAAATTGATAAACTATTTCTCTCACTTAAAATGGTTTCAAGGGCATGTAAGGGGCTGAAAACTTCAAACAAATGTTTCGAAAAATTTTTTTTTTTAAATAAAAATCAAATTTGAGTTTTATCGATGATTCAGACTCGCTCTCTCTTCTCTATTCTTCTTATCAAAAAGTTCCGACCTCGCATGGAAAGAATAATATATTTACCTAATTGGAAATTAAATATTATTAAGGCAAAAATTATCCATTTTTAGAAGTATTTTATATCTTAGATTAGGGAATTTAAATGATAGGGGTCCCGCCTATCGACGTTGGGGGCTAATCGCCCATTTTCAGGGTATAAAACAAAGTTATGAGACTAGTGAACTAATCCTTATTCCGGTTCCTCTTCTATGCTAGAGAGGATGTCCTTAGCTTGATGAGACACCCTCAGCACCGGCGTGTAGCCTGCTCCTTTCGAAAAATGCATCACTGAGAGGCAAGGGCGGATCCAGAGGTGTTTCTCGGGGGGGGGGGGTAATCTGGTGTGATTCGTCGCACAGCACACTATTGTTTTTTAATTTCGGAAATTTAAAAGCGCATTCTGTACTTGTTTGCCAGAATAAAATACTGCCCCAAAAAAAATTTTCCCAAAACCAATATTCGCCCCACCTTTTTTCCGACAAACCAAAAAAAAAATTATTTTTTATAAAAAAAAATATATTTTTTTTTTTTTTAATTTTTTTCCCTCCTTTAAAAAATTTTATTTTTTTTTTTGAGTAAAAAAAAATTTCCTCTTTTTAATTTTTTTTTTTTTTTTCCGAAAAAAAAAAAAAAAAAATAAATACACATCAAATTTTTAAGTATTAATTTTAAAAATTTTACATTAAAAATAAATTTTTTTGCGAAAAAAAGGTATTTTTTCGAATCTCGGGGGGGGGGGGGGGTAATTACCCCTTTACTCCCCCCCCCCTTGTATCCGCCCTTGCTGAGAGGAGAGGGAACCTTCTTAACGTCCCTTCCACAGGATGGGATGTCACAGCAACTCCCTCCCCTCGTAGAGTTAGTTACCTGGGGGCTATTGAGGTGGGATCCAATATTCCAATCCAGTGCCTGCTTGAGGATTTGTTTGAATATTTTTTATTTAATGAAAAAATCCCGCACACTCAGGATTTGAATAGGGATCTTCTTTGTAGAAGCCGACAGCCTAGCCCGCTACACCAGCGGACCCCGCCTAATGGAAGATAGAATAGTCTATATGGCGGTCGAAGGTTTTTTTTGTGCTAGTTGTATTCCAGGGGGGTATGTAGAAATTTTTTTCAGATGGGGGGCCTGATCTCAAAAATTTTTGTGCAAAAATTTTTTTTTTCGCGGAACCAAAGTTTTCCGCCCGCGGAACAAAAATTTTTTCCCGTCCGTAAAAATATTTTACCTTTTTTTTAAAGACGACAAATTTTTGCCACCCGCGGAACCAAATTTTTTTTCCATGTGCCGCCCGCGGAACATTCCCTCTTTTGCGGAACCAAAATTTTCGTGCTGCGGGGCCGAGCAAACATTTCGGGGGGGGGGGGGGGGCGAGACCCATTATTGTCTATATATCCCTATATGTGTATATGCATTTGGAAAATTTCGCGGGGGCCCGGGCCCCCTCGCCCCCCCCCCCCTTATATACGCCCCTGTTGTATTCTTAGGGTTAATGGATCACCTACCCCTGAAACGTTTTCTCTTTGAAGCTTTTATCTTCTAAAACTTATTTCATCCCCTTTCTTTTTTCTCATTATAATGTAGATTTTATTTCTAGGTGAAAAAATTGTGCTTCAAAATACATTGGAGTCAGCTTTGTCTTCTTATGTACCTGGATTGAAATTGCAATACCAATGCGAGCTAGAAGGGGGATTTGTGATGTTTCTCATTGGAGAAGGCGGCTGTTTTGCAACTGTCAGAGCTTTCAAACAAGGCGTCCTTACTGTTAATATTGAATATTACCGAAATGAAGATTCCAAACCTGTTATTACTTTTGAGGTTTGTATAATTCCATTAAAATTAAAGCTATTTGATTGATAAACAAAACAGGGCTGATATTCAAAATGAAATGTTTATTTTGTTTCACTCACAAAATAAAAATTTGTATTATTAACAAGTTTTTTTTATTTGGCATGTTGTTTTATAATTAACTTTTCAATTAATTAATCCAGTGCTTCCCAAGCTTCTTGGCCTTCTTATTGTTCTCCTCATGCCTTATTCTCGTGGTTTGAAAAATTTAGATTCTTCCATAAAGAGGAACAAGCAATGGGGTGATGGTACAGATACACAGCGTGTGTCGTTCGTGTTGAAGGAGAGCTCTCATCAAATGTGGTTTACATAGTAGAGGACCTCAAAATAGTTTTTTGTAGTCGTTCCTTTTATTTTTTTTCGTATTTAGGTCTAAATTTGAAAACAACAAAGAATCTAATGAAATAAGAGTTATAGAGAGATACTTAAGTAATTAGCCTTTGCATTCATTAGATTCTTTTTTTTTAAATATTTAATAGTAAATCCTTTTCAAAAAATTAATTTTATATTAAAAAAAAAAAACAAATATTTCACTAACTAATAGTTTGTTTATTTCCTCTTTCACATAACTTTTCTGGAAGGCCCTTAAAAGTGGGGGAAGGCCCTTAAAAAAGGGGGGATTTCCTCAAGGCCTAGCCTGAATAGTACACGCACGCCTTGAGGCGCCCTCAATGTGTGTGGTGGCGGCCTTGAGGCCCAAAAATCCCGATTAAAATTCAATAATATTTTCCTTAATGATGGAATTCTGTCAGTTTTTCGCTGTATATACGGCCACGACAAGGCGGCCTCCGGGCTATAAATAAAATGACCTGGGGTCCCGGATTCGCCTCCAAATAAATAAATTAAATAATAAAATATAATTTTTTCTTGAGGAAAACCTTATTCATGTATGGCAGAAGTTAAGGAAATCCTTTTTTCCTTGAGGAAGCCCGTCACGTGTATGACAGGCTTAAGGACTTGACAAAAATGTGTTGAGAAAGCAGAGAGGAAACCATTAATTGTTGCGTTGCAAAGTTTCTCTGAATATTAAAAATATCCTCTCTTGAGTTGGATATCATAAGAAATAAATTAATACGTTAGTTTTTGAATATCAACCCTGTAATAAAATGATTAAGTGATTCCTTTTGAAAATGAAAGCTGAATCCACAGCAAGCTCGCTCTTTGGAGTCCGCACTTCGTTCTGGATTGGGCAGTCAAAGAAGCAAACTTCTGCCTACCTTAAAAAGAGGCACCCTACCTGACGTCTACCTGACTACTTCAGGTATATTACAGGGTTACAGGCAATCTGCAAGCCTGCTGGATGCTCATGTTTTTGTTTTGGTCTTGAAATTTTATCTTTATTCGTTTTACGTTCGTTATTTCGCTTGTTATTATTAACCAAGGGTATTTTTTATGTTTTATTTTTTAATTCTTTATAAATTAGGTTAAGCATTGGGCATGCAACAATTTTTTTAAAAATTCATTATTAATAAGAAGAAAAAGATGCAGCAGAATAAAAAATATTCATGCGGAAATTTGTATAAAATGAAGAAAAACGAAACAAGAACGTTGCATCAACAGCCAGTATATTTTCTGAAGATGAGACCGTGGGTCTTTCTTTTCTTTTTTTACACTCACACTTTTTTTCCCATTCACGCTCACACAAACATACACACAGTCTTTTCGGCAATTAGCCATATAAGGCTTTAACGATAGCCGTTCCTTTTGGTATCCAATTGGCTTAAATACTGTCTGGGATACGAACCCGCGGCCCTCGGTATAGAAGCTATCAACTACACCAAGCCAGAGGGCACAAAATATAATGGTTGCCGCCCAACTTGTTGTTTTGTTATCTTCATTTTACAATCGCTATTCAGCCATACACCCCTTTGTTTACTTGTCTAAAAGTTTGTTGATGATTGTCGATGTCTCCGTCCTGTTTTGTGAGTCCTGAATATCCTTTCTTGTCTATTAGTGAATGGGCTAATTCCCATCCAAAAATTTATTTAAATCTTGAGTCTCAAACTCGCTGCTCAGAAAAAAAATATTCTTTCATCAGATAATATGATATTGTGCCGGGGACCAGGGCCGGATCTAGGGGGGGGGGGGGGCAGTGGGTGCATGTGCCCCGGGCGGCAGATATCAGGGGGCGGCAATTAAAGAAAGATTTACTAAAAAAAAAAAGGTAAAATGATATGAATTTTGTATAGAAAATTTTAAAGATGGGGCGACAAATTAAATTTTGCCCCCCCCCTCCCCTAAAAATTCTCCTAGTTCCGGCCCTGCCGGGGACCCAGGGTAAAAGTATTCCGGGGCCGTATCATGTGAGCGCCATTCAAACACAAACTCATCTCTTTGACCGTAAAATAATTTAAATATCGATGAAAAGTGGCTGTAGACTTTAAAATGGATATAGAAGACTTAGCAGCCAAGGAAATTAAAAAAAAAAAAACTTTTATTTCATTATTAATTGTCGACGTTTCGGTCGCAAATCTCGACCTTCATCAGAACTATCTATTAAAATACAAGATGTGGAGTATTATTTTTTAATTGTCATTGTCAATTATACAATATATATTTAAAAATAATACTCCACATATATTTTAACAATTAATCGTTCTGATGAAGGTCGTGATTTGCGACTGAAACGTCGACGATTAATAATTAATTAAAAGTTTTTTATTCAATTTCCTTGGCTGCTACGTGTTAAAATAATTTATCTTAATTGGTTCCTTTCAGCCCCTATTTGAATATCTAACCAAATATTTCAAACAAAGCTCACCGAAGGTATATTTACAACACTTAACGGGACAAAATTGATAATTATATTTAAATGACAGGACGAGCATTCCTGATTACAACATCTTTTGTTATCACCTTTGGCTGCATCTCTTTCTACTTACAAATTCACCAAACACCAAATTTTTCATCATTTTTAATCAATCCTTGTTTTTATTTATTTGTGTTTAATCCCAAAAGAGAAAAAGAAAAGAAAAAGACGGGATTCCACAATTATTTTTCTTTTTTTCTTTTTTAGTTGTCCCATTTTTTTGAGTTTTGAGTTTTTTCCGTTACAGCGCATTCGCATCCTTGAAAGTCACCTCGCGAAACACCTTAACAGCTCTAGGAACCGTTCTTATCCTGCATTCAAGAGGGGAGACGCTATAGAGCGCTATTTCCCTACGGCAGGTGAGAATATCCTTGGCCCCTATTTTTCTTTTACTTTTAATCCTCTTAACATTCGCATGCGGTTTCATTTCTTGCATCTTGACTTTAAATAGAAAATTTTTTTTCTCTTCTTCTCCATCTGCTGGTGTATGTGCAATGTTAAAACGTCATTTCCTCTTCCTTGTATGTAAATATATGTTTTTATCTAATTATTATAATCACCACCAATCCTTTAGAAAAATCATGTATTTGGGAAAGATGAAAATTTATATATTTGCCTTTAGTTTAGTAACATTTCTTCTTCTCTCTTTCGATAACTTCAGAAAAATATCTTAAGGCGCTTCAGGAGGTATTCGTATCTTTTTGCCGATAAGATGGTGTTAGGGGTCTTAAAAATTTAGCCAAAAAGCTCATCTATTACGAAAATTAGCCAACAGATGGCAGGATGGTAGGGATATATTTAGAGATACATGTATTTGTTTGATTTTCGTTGATCTTTTAATAATGAATAGTTTATATATATTATATTTCATTTATAACTGTATAAAAATATATAAATATAGGCTTATAAGTGATCTGATAATGCCGGCTGTTAGGGGAGCGTACAAGTATTACGTAACGCAATTTTTGAAGATTTTTGACCCCCCCCTCCCCCCATGTAACGCGCCGTAACATTTTTCTGGACCCCTCCCCCTAGACGTTACGTAATGCTCAAGTGGCCTAAAAGTCACAATTATGTTGAGCAAAATATCGGAAAGTCGCTAAAATACCAGTTACGTAACGCGTTGTTCAACCCCCCCCCCTCCTCCCTTGTAACGCATAGTAACGTTGTACGAGACCCCCTCCCCCTCAAATTGAGTTACGTAATATTTGTACGCTCCCTTAGACTAGCCTGCCATCTTTTGCAAAACATCTGAACTATTTTGGCCGTTAATTTTTTAAATAAATACGAAATTCAATTGTGACTTGGTCACCACTTTATTTAATTATTATAGGTTGGATATTAATGATTTTTACACTTTTAGATTTTAAAAAAATTACAATTTTTATAATAGAGGCGTTTTCTATAAATATAAAAAAAAATATTTTTTAATTAATCGTAATTAAACAAAAGAGCATATGTAAAATTCTTACGAATTTAAATCATTTTAAAAAAAAATTCTTTAAAATGCCTCAGTAGTTTCGGACTCAAGATTCAAAGTGCTCTCCTGAAGCCCTTTAGATATGATTATTGGGCGTCTCTTTTTTGTCGGACAAATTTTATTATTACCTTCTTGTAGTAAAAATTTAGTTCTTTCTTTATTTAGATGGTGAATCCTCCCAAAAATTATTATTTCAACTTTTGGATTAAAAATTTTTTTTTTTTTTTGAAATTGAATTCCAAATATAAAAATTTTAGCTGACCTCCACGATCGCTTTTGGAGCTGTTCTTTCGGTTGGGAGGAAGATGTCAACCATGCAGGCAGGCCATCATCCATCTCTCTCTCTTTCGAGGCATTGTTTCTCTTGCATCTATTCATCTATGTTTTTATTTATAAATCTTTTTTTTTTCTTCGTCTTCTCACAAATTTATTTTCTAATATTTTTTTTTGTTCTATTTTATTTTTAAGATGAAAGAATTTTGGAATATGATATTGATAAAGTACTTTTTGAAGAAAAATCTCCTTACCAGAAGATACAAATTGTCCATTCAAAGAGCCTTGGAAATCTACTAGTTTTGGATGATTTACAAAGTAAAAAATTTCATTACAATAAATTGTATAACTATTATTATATATTCTTAAATATAAAAATATTTTTTTTTTAGATATGTCAGAGAGTGATCTTGTTTATACTGAAACTCTTATGCAACGAGGAAAGGAAGACTTCAAAGATAAAGAGATAGTTATTTTAGGAGGAGGCGATGGAGCTCTTCTCTGGGAACTCCTAAAAGAGAAGCCTAAATTTGTTACAATGATTGAGGTATATATCCTTAAAAACTTATTGGAAAAATGCAAAAAATTAACTTGAACTTTTTTCCGTTTTTTTGATGTTATTTATTGTTCCATTAAAAAAGTCATTATTGTTTTAGATTGATGAAATGGTAATCAAATCGTGCAGTGTTCATCTGAGAAGTTGTTGTGGAGATTGTCTCGATAAGCGGAAGGGCGAAAATTATGAGGGATGATCTTGATAATCTTTTATTCTATTATATCAATTCACATATATATATATTTACTGAAATTATTTTCTTTCAGATAATTGTGGACGATTGTGTGAAAATTCTTAAAAAGTTAATCGAAGAAGGAAAAAAAATTTGATTACGTTTTCGGCGATTTAACAGATATTCCACTTTCACCAACACCTCAAGGCGAGATGTGGGATTTCATTCGTTTGATTTTGAATCTTTCTTTTCAAGTGTTGAAGCCAGGAGGAAAATATATGACTCATGTAAGATTTAAATATTTCTTCAAACTGAAATTAAAATTTAGACAAAAAAAAAATGAGAAGTTGATATTAAATAAGATAAAAATAAATAAATTGCAATCCTTTTTTAAACCAAATAAATCGCCTTTTTTACGTTTCTCTTACCTCTCGGTCTACCTCTATCAAAAGTTGTGTTCTGTGCTTGTCACACCAGATTTTTTGTGTCAACATATAATTCGACAGTACGGTACATTTGAGGGGACCTCAAAACGTGTATATCCATCAAAATCTCATCGAATTTTCGACATGAATTCAATACTTTCTCTCCCTATATATTAACATATATTGAGGTAAGAGAAAGTAAAAACCTTCGATCACTCAATATGTAGTTAATTTAATTTATGAATATTCAAATAATAAACAAAACATGTCAATTTTATCAAAAATCACCAGAATATCACTAAAATTTAAGCGTTGCCATGTTGCAGCATACCCAGTATAAAGTCCTTCTTTACTATTCAGTGGCTAACCCCCCCCCCGGCCCCCAGGGGGGGCCCCCGGGGCGGGGAAAAAACTTCCCCCGGGGGGAAAAAAAAAAAAATAAAAAAAAAAAAATAATTAAAAATTTTGGGAGGGGGGGGGGGGGGGGTGGGGGGAAAATTTTTTTTTAAAATATTTAGAAGGGGGGGGGGAAAAAAATTACTATTCCATGGTTAAAATATTGAGGTGTAAACATACGGCTTATTTAAGAACTCTTTAATTTAAGTAACAACTAGTAAAGAGAGTCTTAAATGTCAAACGGTGCAATTGGGCATGATTTTTCAAAGACCTGCCATAAATAAACAATAGTCCCTGGCAATTGCGGCCAAATGGTCCCCAAGTTTTAGAAATAAAATGCGATTTATTATGTTTAACAAAAATGATTTCAATTTATTTATTCATATACTATATTTTGATTTTTAGGTTTATTTTTTTAGTCTCTAACTTCAAATAAATTCTATTTTTTAGGGAAATGGCGCTTCTTGCCCCGAATCTCTTCGCATGTTTGAAGAGCAGCTGAAGAATCTCGATGTGCCTATCGAATACTCCATCGCGCATGCTTTCATCCCGTCATTTATGGAAGATTGGGTGTTTTATCAAGCATGGAAAAAACCGGTCAACTAGCAGAGGCAAACATTTTTAATAGATTCTTTTCAATTTAAAATCAATTTGATGATCTAGGTGCTAATTTAGATCATAGTTTCACTAGATCAATACATTTATTAAAAATTAAGAAAGAAAAAAAGAAATAGTGCTTTTAAAATCTCAGAATTTTTTTTAACTTGGATTTGAATTTCTTCAATTTTGAATTTTAATAGATCAATCTTCAATCACTTGAATTTTTTTTTTTTAATTCCCACCAATTATATTTTTTTCTCTTTATCTTTAAACTCATTAGCATGTGTTCAATCAAAACATAATTTAGTCAAAATCTAGTTTAGAATGAGTGCCATAAAATATTGTGTCCATTCATTTTTACGGGTTCATCTTTTAGGATTATTCAAAATGTATAAAAAAAAAAAAAAAAACAAAGATATATATTGAAAAATTTTCATTATTTTTGTAATTTACCAAAGATAATTTTTTGTCAATTTAAAATTATAAATTTTCCTTTTTATACTAAGTCAAATTTTTAATTCTTTCTATTAATAAATCTAATGTTAGATTATCTTGAAAAAATATCTTTAAATAATTAATCACATACTCTAATCAATCACAATCACATTCACTATCGATCCACAAAATAATAAAAAAATCTTTTATAATAAAAAACATTGTTCGTTTTGATCACATTTCAATTTATATCTTTTTATTTAATATTGGGAAAAAACTCCAAATTTTAAAGAGAATTTAGCTTTTATAATTTTGAAGTGGATTTCATCTAGCATTTTTTATATTTCTTTATAAAGTTACAAGGGCGTCGCCAAACATTGGCCTAGAAGGGGCAGGAAAAGAAGCTAAAGATGTACCATCTATTGCAAAAGTATTGAGACTAATGCCAGGTAGCTATGCAACCCAAATGGCAGCTTGTCTGTGTGAGAAATACCTTTTTCAAAGCAGGCAACTTTTTAACCAAATAATATCCATAAAAATTTATCTTTTTAATATAAATTTCAAGATATATCGAAATAAAAATTATCTCAATGTTTTAATCAGAAAAAAACAACTTGATTTTTTTTTTTATACTGCTCCTTTGGCTTACCACCATTGAACTAAAAAAACATCGTTACACAAAAGTATGTTTACAAAATTTGTATATATATATACCGTATATATAAATACAATAACAACTTGATTTTGTTTTTAATGAAATTCTTAAGACTTTTCTAACTCTAATTAGATAATTTCTAAAAATGAAAAAAACTAGGGTCCTGAATGAGTTCTCTCACTCTCTTTTCTTTCATTCTCTCTTTTTTCTATGAATAGAAGAATTTTTAACCTGTTTTAACCCCAAAAGAGATCTTGGGAAAAGGTTTCATGTTAAAACATGAATATTTTCATTTTTAGAAATTATCTAATTAGAGTTAAAAATGTGCTACGAATCTCATTCAAAAACAAAATCAAGTTGATTTTTTTTTGATTAAAATATTAAGATAATTTTTATTTCGATAAATCTTGAAAATAAAATATTTTATTTTACATTAAAAAATAAATTTTTATGGTTATTCTTGTATTCAAAAAGGTCGTTCGGCCTATGGTCTGCTTTGAAAAAGGTATTTCTCACACAGACAAGCTGCCATTTGGGCTGCCTAACTACCGGGCTTTATAGTCTTTATAGGCTATAGACTCAATACTATTGCGATAGATGGTAGATGTATATACAAATGCAATGCTTTTTGAATGTCCAGCTAACAATTTTTAATTCACAATATAACCGAGAGCCTGGCCAGGAATTTTATTTTTTTAATAATATTTCAATAGTTAAATGTTTATTTTCAGTTCATATCTAGAATAAACATTCAATCTTGTCGATATCAAAATCATTAAGTTGGGATAATAACAGTTTTAAATCAATTTTTCAAAAAATTCAGTAATTTTTTCGAAGGTGAGGGGGAACTCGCCCCCCTTGGCGACGCCCATGTAAACGTAAAGATATAGTAATAATAATAGTTTTCATGTTTTTCCTTTTATATAGTCGTTTTCCAATGTAAAAATTTATCTTCCATTGAAAATAAAAGGATTTTTGGTATTTTTTATGCAATTTTAATGTTAAACCACTCACTATTTCCTTTTTAGAAGAAGTAATAGTTAAATGTTTCCCAACTTGTTCAATCCCCCCCTCCTATTCCCCAAAGATTGAAAAAAACTAATTATTAAAGTGAAATGATGGCTGTACTATTGACTGGCTGTCATCCAAGGGCGGATACAAGGGGGGGGTAAAGGTGGTAATTACCCCCCCCCCCCCCGAGATTTGAAAAAAATACCTTTTTTTTCGAAAAAAAATTTATTTTTAATGTAAAATTTTAAAAATTAATACTTAAAAATTTGATTTGTATTTATATTCTGCCAATCAAGTACAGAATGTGCCTTTAAATTACCGAAATTATGAAAAAATAGTGTGCTGTGCGACGAATCACACCAGATTACCCCCCCCCCCCCCCCCCCCCCGAGAAACACCTCTGGATCCGCCCTTGCTGCCATCCTACTCATATTGTCAAAATACAATTTTTTGAAAAAAATAAAAATCTTTTGTTTTCCGAAGAATAACAATTATGTTGAATAATGTCAAAATTGATAAATTTCAAATATATATATATGGACCCTGTTACGCATTAGTGTGTCAAGCGTCAGCTACCGAGATTTGAGAAAATTAACATTAAAGTTTTTTGTTTTGATTGGATTATATATAATTTTTTTTGTTAATTGTGCAAATAACATTAAATATAAATTTTTTTAGGACATATTTCATAAAAAAAATACTATTAATTATAGCATTTGAAACAATATTCCGTGCTTAACTCAATTTTGAATTTTTTGGCGCTTGACACACTAATGCATAACAGGGTCCATATATATATATATATATATTGTAGCTATTGAAAAGAGAGAGAAAGTGAATACAGGGCACGCTCTAGTTGGGCTAGAACGCCGACCGCAAAGGTTCTGAAAGTAGCCCGCGAAGCTAAAGTGAACAATTTGCTTTTACTTAAATTAATGTTTGAAAATCTTAATGATATAATTTATTCTTAATTCTGAAAAATCCAAAAATTAGTCGCCCGCAGACTATTTTACAGAATAATTCGCCCTTAAGGGATAAAAGATTGGCCACACCTGCTTTATAAAATCCAAAACGTTTTGCTGAAAAAGATATAGGCAATATATTCTGTCTTTTAAAAGAAAAAGTCAGTTTATACTTGGTATTTATTTTATTACTCACTAAGATTCACAGAATCAAATCGGAGCACTTTTCTAAAAATGAAAATTATAATAAAAAATTTAATAATTAAAATAAACGTTCATTTTTTTTCTTCTTTTTACAAATGAATTTTTAATATAAATAAAAAATAAAGCATGCATTAATTCTTTATCTTTTATATATTCCAATCAGATTTTCGTGTGCCGGAGGTTAAACATTTTTTTTTACACTTTTATAAAAATCATTTCACATTTATTGTATTATAATATTTCTAAATCACAATGACGGATCTCGGGATGATGTTTCTAAAAGTAAACGGTTTTAATTATTTTGATTGCTTTAATTCAGCTTTTATTTCTTTGAACTTACTTTTAATTTGGTTTCTATTCGATCAATTTCTCCACCTAATCTGTCGACTATCCGCTCGCCATGTAAAAGTAAAAAGTTCTCAAATTGATCTATACTGGTCATTTTTTGCACCTCCTAGAAAGAAAAAGATGTGGTAGATTTTAAGTTTAATTTTTTTAAATTAATAAATAGGCATCTACCTCGAGAAGAACTTGTAAATCCTGGGAGTCAAGATAAGCTCTTGTTAATTCCCGGCCGTCAAAATCCACTTCTGCTTTGTAACGCACCAATGAATTCCCAATATCAATTCCTTTCACATCGTGAATCGCTCGGATCATAACGTCGGATTCCAAATCCCAATTAATCTTGCGTAAACAATCCTCGCTAATTGACCTATTGAATTAATTAAAAATTTTTTAAATATGATGAAGGCGCGCGCGTTGATATCAACAAAAAGTTTTCCTATGACATACACATTTCTAGGCACGCCTCTGTAGACAAAGATAGAAAAAAGATGAATAAATAAAGCAAACCTTCCAACGAGTGCTGCCACATTTGTATAAATAATAAAAGAAGCGACGCCTCCAAGAAGCCCTCCGACGATGATCGAGCCAACGGCATCTGGGATATGCGACCCAGAGATCATCGTAAGAGTCATACAGCCTCCAGCAACAAGCACGCCAGCCACAGCTGCCAAATCCTCAAAGAAGACGACATTAACGCTCGGGTCGGATCCGCGAAATACTATCAAACAACAAACATTAAATAATACATTTTAATTAAAGGATATCCAAAGAGGGAGCGAAGCAAAGTTAAATGTAATCTCAGTTTATTATTAAATGCTGTACTCTCAATAAGGAAGTTTATTAAGAGCTCTAAGGCATAGAGCGATATTTTTTTTTGCTGACCAGTTTTGAAGACCAAGATCGAAAACAGTCAGGTCTATTCTCTAAAAACTGACGTTAAAATTTAACATCATAAATTGGGTGTTAAACACCAGCGTTAAAAAATCCTATTCTCTAAACCTAGTTCTAACAGCGACATATTGCTTTTACCTCAAAGCTGTCAAAATCGCTTACTTTTTTGTTAAATACTTAACTAATAAGAATATTAAAGGCACCCCCTAGACATGACATTAATTTTTAACACTATTGAGTAAATATTAACGCTTTGGCTTTAAAGTTTTTGCTTACAAAATAGCAATTTGAGGCAAGGAGGTGTTAAAATGAATTAACTCTGATTTCACATGTTAAAAGTTAACGTTTTTGCTTAGAGAATAGACCTGAGTGTGAGATAATATAAAAAATAATAACAATAGCTGATTTTTTCTTCACCTTCAATTTTTCTCCAAGTATATAATATTAATACTTACAATAGGAGACGAAATCCATTTTTGCTTCCCTAGCACCTCTGAGAATTGAAGTAAAAGCGAAATAAAGTGTAGCGCCTTCGGAAGCCAGAGATCCAAAGAGTGTGAAAAGAGCCCAGAAAAATGATTCCATTACTTCTGGATGTAAAAGGCCAGAAATTCCATGATAAATAGAAAGGCCAGCACCGACGCAAAAAATGCCGACTCCACTAATGAGGGAAGCCACGTATTTCATATTTGAATAGCCATATGGATGGTCTGGATTTGCTTCCTAGCAAGAATATAGAATAAATTCAATTAGTGGGAAAAAATAAGGCGGAATAGGACCGAAGGTGTTACGCATGTTTTTCCCGATAAGAGGGCGTTGTGTGTCATAAAAAGTATGCCCAAAAATCAAGTAATTCAAAAATTTGCCAAGAGATGTCAGAATGGTAGCTAATAATATTTAATGCATTTGGTTGATTTTCATTGATCTTTTAACAATAAATACTTTATAAATGTTATTATATATTTTGTATCTTTTATAAAAGCAAAAAATATATAAATATAGGCCAGATATAGGCTAATACTATGATCGGCTGTTAGACTAGCCTGCCATCTATTGCAAGAATGCTGAACTAATTTGACAGTTGATTTTTAAATTAATCATCTAAGCTTATTTTAAAAATTTCTTAATTAATATGTGATTAATAATAACAATAAATTCATTTTTAAATTTAAAAAAAATTAAAGATTATTGGGACAGATTGTTTTTTTGTATTTGCTAGAAAACAAAAAAATCAATTCCCTTAATTTTTTAATAAGTCATTAAAGAAATTATAGCTCGATGTCCCAATAATCTCTTATGAATTTAATTCATTTAAAAAAAAACCCGCATTGAAAAATTCCTTATAATAGTCTAGTTTTTTTTAAATACGTTTAGACGTCGCTCCTGAACCCCTTTAAAATTACTCTCTATTATGGACAGAGGCGTAGCCAGGATCGTTTTTGGGGGCTCCAAATTTGCAAACAACGATTAGCGACTGATACGTCAACAATTAACAATTAAATAAAAGTTTTTTTATTTAATTTTCTGGCTGCTACATCTTCCGTATCCATCTCTAAATTTATATTCTATAGTAAAAGTTGGGGGGTGGGTTATAAGAAATCTTTGTTTAATGGGGGTAGGGGACGCCTGCCAACATCACAGCTCAAACATTTCTTTATTACAAATCCCAAATTATCAAAATCTTTCTCAAAAGCAGAGTTAATGAAAAAAAAAAAAACTTACCTGAGTAGATTTATGTATTCCGTAAACGAGTATCAATTGATTAATTGTATCAGCCAATGAATGGATAGATTCTGAGAACATGGAATGCGAACCAGTGTGCAACCAAGCAATAAATTTCACGAAAAAATTACTGGCATTTCTAAAAAAAAAACAAACAAATATTTAATCAATAAAAAGGGAACAATATAAAAAAAAAGAGAAATTTGAATTTGCACTTACATAAACACCGCAGCCAAGACAACTCTTCCACTTTGTCCAAATAACTGCGTTCCATTGTTTATGATGTTCAACGATCGACGGTAACTACGCATAGTTTTTTTCAAATTAAATATATCTAAAATACATAATATAAATCAAATATATTTCTATTTTTTTAATCAACTTTCCTGATAAATGAGAAGTGAACATCAGATTAAGAGAAAAAGTCAGTTAATTTGATTTTGTATTTTGTTGGAGCAATGGGTGGAATAAAAATCAATTAATTGAAAACAGGATTTTATTGGCTGATGAACGAAACAAATCCTTTAAAAATATTAGTTAGCATTCACAAGGAAAGAAACAATCAGGGAAATAAATTGCTTTGTGCTAGTCTTTATTAATCAGAATATTTAAGGAGAAACAATCCCTCTTTCTTCAAAACTAAAAATCTACCTATCATCCATTAGTTAAAAAAGAAAGCAAAATATAATTTTTCTTTTTATATTAAAGTGCGCGTCTCGAAAAGCCGTTGGAAGACGATTCAGTACCGAGTTACTCGAGGCGGCAAGAGATGGCGTTAGTTTTTCCCATTGGGATACATGGGATTTATTCCATTTTATTTGAAAGTTTCCAGCTAATTAATTAAGGGTAAAAAATTAATTATTTTTTAACACAATGATTACTAATTTAATTATCTATAAGATATAGAGCGGATTTTTTTAAAATATCTTTTATTTAGTGCGATTAATCTAAAAAAAAAATTTATTTTTTCGAAAATCAAAAAAAGGCTTCTATAAGTTGTAGATATTTTAAATAGCTTTAATTTTAAAAAAATTTGAAGTCGATAGCTTCAAAATTGTGGCCGCTGGAAACTCCCAAAATTAGCACCCCGAGACGCGCACCTTAAACAAATGTATTCTAAAATTAGTTCTGCCCTCGGGCCTTGGTGAGTGTTAGCTGGCCATTTGTACCAAGGATCGCGGGTTCGTATGCCGTCCCATACGACAAACAAAAATTTATTTAAATTGAATTGGCTACCAATCCATTTAAATAAATAGGGACGAGGGGCCATAGATGTCGAAAAAGACAAATAAAAAAAAAATTTAGTTCTTTTAATTTGTGAATTATTTTAGTGAATTAGCACTCAAAACCTCCCCTCCCCTCCCCTCCCCCCTATGAGCTATAGGGTGTTTTGTTGTCCTTTTAAATTCGAGAATGGCTATCCGCATTTGAACAAGAGATTATTATAAGCTTTGGATGTCATAAATTATAACTACAAGCTATGCCCTTAAACTATGATCAAGGGATCAAGATCGCATCCCGCCCCAAGCAATTTATTTCAATTGAATTGGATACCAATCATTGGAAATAGGAATTGGGTCAGATACCAAAAAAAAAAGACCTTAAATAAATTTAAAAAAAAAACTACGAGCTGTTGTTTTCTAACTAGAAGAGGTGAATGAATGAATCGAGTTCACTTGGGTAAATAAAGGTTTTATCTTTCCAAATCCTCCAGTCTTTACACCATTCCTATTTTTCTCCAAATTTCCTCAGAATCGAGCTATGTGATGAACAGGTATGCTTCTAAACTAAAGTTTAATCTGACAACCTTGATTATAAAGGTAAAAGACAGGGACAGAAGAAGAAGAAGTTAAATTATTATTACAAAAGCTAGGCTAGTAATTATAAAGTATTGGATGGGGACAGCTTTGGATGGGAGATGACGAGAGCAGGCAGCAAGTTCCCAAAGAGAAATATGAAGTCTATTTTTTATTATAAAATAAGGAATTGGGTACCTATAAATAAACGTTCTACTCTAATACACAATATAATATTTTTTTTTTTTGTGAAAAGTGAAAAAAGATTATATCCATCCGTGTGTGTTAGAATTATTTTGATTTTTTATGGAAAATGCTTTAAACTCATTGGTCCAAGTTCTGGCTACAATAATCTTTTTTGTTTTTTAAACCCTTTTCAGGTACTGAGGCCATTTAGGAGTTTAAATTTATTAAATAAATTTTTAAAAGCATTGTAACGATGGCTACCGGGGGACGTTCCACAACTGATTGGTCGAGGTCACCTATCCCGAAATATTGAGCGTCTGTAGATCATATTGAAAGATTTTGCAATATATTGTGTGAATCAAAAACAGTTTTTATCTCTGATCTTGGGCACAGGAGACATATAATTTTGAAGCAAATAAATTTTATTATTGACGAATCCTGGTTCAATTGCAAATGCACTTTGCATTATGTGTATAATTTCCAATAACTGAAGATGACCAAATAAATTCAGACCGAAACGTCTTATTTTATTGAACCTCGAGCATTTCAATTTGGCTGATATCTCCATCTCTCCATTATAATCACATCACAGTCACAACTTCAAAAGCAAAAATAGTTTAATTTTTATTCTGCAATCTAGTATCTGTTTTTCCTCTTGGGAAAGTTGCTCAATATTAATTAAGTTATGTGTTAATAGTGTTCGAAAGGTTACAAAGGAAAAGGTTAAAAAAGAAAGTTAATTTTAGAATGTACAGTCAAATTCAATATTAACCGCCACCCCTAGAGAATAGAGCCGTCAAGTTAGACAACCAGAGCGCTTAGCTGACGTAATTGTTCTCTCAAAAAATAGTATTTCCTCTGCAATATTAAAAAAAAGTTTATTTATTTATTATCTAAGCACTCTGGTTGTCTAACTTCACGGCTCTATTCTCCAGGGGGGCGGTTAATATTGAAACTGACTGTACTATCTGGTCGCAAAAAATTTTGAAAATCACTAATTCTTAGTTCACTTAAGAGATTTTCATGAGTGAACTTATTTCTTTCTTTAAGCGATGGATTCATCAACCTTCCTTCTTTTTTGAAGCTATATCTAATGATAAGTCACACAACTTGCTGTCTTCTTATTATTCCACAAGAATCTCCTGCGAACTAATTTATTGAGCAATAATAGATTTGTCGGCGAGTATATGGAGCCTTATATCCGCTGAGGCGTCTCGCGAGCTTGACACCTGAGTGGGTTCGCATAAGGTTGGCCAGGGCCTTAATCCTTCCTCACTTCCTCTTCGGCGATGTAGTTTTTTTTAATGCGGATTCTTCTTCATTTAGAAGACTAAGTGTGGCCCTCAATGCTTGTGTGAGGTACATATACAATCTGGGACCAAGGGATCATGTCTCCCACCGGGTTAGGGACTTTCTGGGGATGGAACTGCGGGCGTTTGTGAGGTATAGATTCGTCATATTTCTTTTCAAAATTACCAGTTCGGCACTTCCGCGGTATCTTTTTAATTCACTCACACCGGGACGGTCAGAGAGAGCTCTTACCCTCTCCTGTCCTATTCATAGATCTGAGACAATGTCCCGGTCGTTTGTTGTAACAGCCAGCAGACTCTGGAACAGCCTTCCTGTGGAGATCCGGAGATGCACTAGGTTTGCCAGTTTTCGTCGAGCCGCTCTTGCCCATTTCCTTCCTAATGACGATTCCTGATTGTCCGACACCTGCCGGGCTTTAGTAGAAGGTCGAATTATCAGCCTTCAAGCCGGTTGTCGATGGCGATGCTCAATATTTTCACATGGTTCGTTTTTAATAACGTTTTGTTTTATATACCTTTATTTTCCTCTCTTTAATAAACTTGTACACTAAGGGGGGCCTGAGGTTCTATGTACATTTTAAAGAATAAATAAATAAATAAATAATATTGCTGTGTGGGTTGGCCAAGTAATAATATTGTACAAAATATTATGCAATATTGATCGTGTAGGAGCCGCTTAGGAAAATAAATATTAACCAGACATAATACACGGAGTAGAAAGAATAGGTCTTTTTTCACCTTTCAACTTAACATCTACCCTCCTTTCTTGATGATAAGTGTTAAGATAAAGAAGAGATATTAATACCTTGATGTCTTCGCTGTCTTTCAGCGTCACGATGAAGCAATTCTTTCATCAAATTTTCTTTTGAGCCCCATACTTCCATTGCCCTATTAATTATGACACATTTAATTATACGGAAGAACCTAAAAAAATATGGATAATATTGACCTTTGTTCAACATCTTTCCGCCAATAAACAGTTATTGGTGGTTCGTTCCTCATATGGAGATCTTCTTTGGGTTTTACGAAGATCTTCCAAATCTGTTGGTTTTAATAAAAAATCAGACATCGCCCGAAGTGGTGTTATAAAATTTCGTTCAAACGACGAGGCGCTTAAATCTACTCTCAGGCGTTTTTTAACTGCTTCTGTAAAAAAAAAAAAAAAGAAAATTTATTATTTATTTAAAATGAATTTTTGGTCTAGTCCAGTACCTTAACTAATGAATATACATAAAACTAAGTATATATATTCTTGGACCGCAAAGAGAGGTGTTATATTTAGGGAAGACAAAACAATTTTTTTTATTTTATTTTTTAGAGTATTTAATGGCTTAGCTGACAAGTATGCGCAAATAGACTTGTTTCGGCAACAAAATGCCTTCATCGGAGCCATAAACTCTTAACTTAATTGTTTTTTTTTTTTTTTTTTAATTAAAAAAAAACATTCACACTTTTCTCATTCACACTCACACTCACACACACATTCACACAGTCTTTTCGGCAACTCTGGCCATTTAAGACTTTTAGACGATAACCGTTGTGATTAATATATAAATTGTGGGTTCAGGCATTTCTATTTAAGCCATCTGGTATCCAAATGGCTTAAATAAAATCATCGGACTGCCTGGGTCCGAACTCGCGACGTTTGGTAACGGAGGGAGGCGCTCTACCTACTACGCCAAACTCGGGGGCAACTTAATTGTTGAAAACATCTATTTTTGAGAATAGCCAAAACATAAAGAATCTGTTTTTAAGGCTCTACAAGAGGCAAAGCTGTTTGCATGTTTTTGCCGATAAGATGGCGTTAGGGGTCTTAAAAATTTAGCCAAAAAGTCCAACTATTACGAAGGGATGGTAGGACTATATTTATTTTAATCTCAGGTATTTGTTTGATTTTCGTTGATCTTTGATAATGAATAGTTTATAAATATTATTATATATTATTTATAATTATAATTTATAACAGCATAAAAATATATAAATATAGGCTTATAAGTGATCTGATAATGTCGGCTGTTAGACTAGCCTGCCATCTTTTGCAAGAGTGCTGAACTATTTGGCTGTTAATTTTTAAATAAATAAAATGATTTTTACATTTTTAGATTTAAAAAAAAATACAATTTTTATAATTTTCTATAAATATTTAAAAAAAATTTAATTAATCGTAAAGATATCATTAAAAAAAAAAACCGCATAAAAAATACTTTAAAATGCCTCAGTAATTTCGGACTAAAGATTCAATGTGGACTCCCTGAAGCTTTTTAATATAAAATATCTTATATAAGATTAGTAGGCCTCCTACCAAAGGCGATAATAATAAAACATGTTTTAAAATAATTAAATTTCCGACAAAGGCTAACATATTTGTCCATTGGGGGGTTTTATCTCCAAAATGCTCCTGAATCCTGAATGCGTCTTTGAAGTTTAAACAAAAATTTAAAAAAAGAAGAGAATTTTTTAAAAAGATATTGTACTGGTATTGTATCTACAGCCACTTCTTCAAATACAATTCTTTAAGAAGTTTTGGACGAACATCCATCCACTAGATATTTTAGATCGTGAAAGAAACCAACAAATGATATGGAAGGGGGGTCAGAAGGATAAAGAACAAGTCTAAAGGGGGAGGTTCGACCCTTAATGTCCTATGGGTATGAGAACCGAGTTCTGGATATGAAGGAAATAGTGAGAAGGCCTTTGGAAAAAACAAAAAGGGAGAGAAAAAGAAAGGAGAAGATACAAGGAATGACAGAGGGAGCGCAAAAGTCGCAGAAGAGTAGTAGAAGGTATCAAATAGTGAGAAGAGAAAAGGAATACCAAAGGAAAAGGAGGATGTTGGATTTGAAGTCGAAAGGGAAGACTCAAAAAAAGATGGACCATAATGGAGGAAATACAGACCAAAGAGGACGAACGAATAGGACATACAATCTAGAGAAGAAATATCCTCCCTTAATTCAAGACTAATAAATAGATTTAAAATGAAAACTCACCCTTCAAAACTTTTTCTTTTTCTTTAATTTGTTCTGTTTTTTTAATTTCCTTCTCTGGATTAACAGCTGTAACAGTTTCAACTTTTATTGATTTCTGAGCTGGATTCTCGGTATTTCTACTTTTTAAAATCATATCCACTAAAGGTGTATTTTGTTGTTGATTTATCAATGGCTGTTGCGGCGGTGGCTTTTCTTTGTTTGTAATTTCTTTGTTATTTTTATCCAAAATGATTTTCTCTTTATTTGCTAAAGAAGAGGAATGAGGAACAATACTTTGATCATCCTTAATATTACTTGTAGAGAAGTTTTCATGTCTATATTTAAATAGAATTCTATTTCTTGGTGAGGGATACAGAGTCTTCGATATTAATCTTACATATTTTCTTGAATAACCTAGAAAAAAAGTGAGGATATTAATTATCGGATCTGAATTTAAATTAAAATTGCTTTTTTTAGTGAGCTTCTTTAGAGAAATCTTTAAATGGTAATTTTTAGAATCAAACGATGAGGATAATTAAAAAGTGAGGAAGTGAGAATTTGAAGATTTTTATGAACAAAAACTCCTATGAATGTTAAAGTAATCTCTTTATTTTAAAAAGAAAGTAAAAATTTTTAATCAAAAATCAATGGGCTGTGTGAATAAAAACTAGCATTAGCTTTAACTGACGATTTTCAAGCAAAGTCTTTCATTTTAGTGAATAAAAAAAAAGCTTAAGCTTAAAATAGTTAAGGCTTTTGCTTAAAGTTCATGCTAGTTTTTCCAGTCATTGCTTAAAAATCAGAATTCATTTCATTTTAGTAGCACAAGCTAGTAATTTTTCAAATGTGGGTCGTCGCTTGCTTGAATCTCCTATTCTTGTGCATTTCTAAAGGGACGTGCTTCTAAATTTTACTCAAAAACAGATCATTTGTCGTATTCAAGAATGTTAAGAAATTATGTAGAGCTACAGAACATAATTTGGTTAGCTGAACATTTTCTCGGCAACTCGAATGAAAAAAATCTGGTGGAAATTAACTCACAGCCCAGGGTATACAACTTTCACTTACCTTCGGTAATCGAAAATTGTGTACTCTGCTGTCACATCAGATTTTTCAAAATTTTAATCTCATATTTGGATATTTTATACATAATAGAGAATCCTAAATAAATACAAAATTTCATAAGAATTGGAAAAAATTAAATGTGTAAAAAGTTCCAAAGGGGACCCCCCCTTTTGAATCGAAATTAATATGCAAATCCCCATAGGGATTTAACATTGGCTCTATGGAAGGAAGAGCCGGAAAGTGAATCTGTAAAATCTGAAGTACAGTAGGGAATTGTCCCCATGGTTTTCTACATGTGATTATTTCAGTTTTTAAAAAATATTATATATTTTTTAATGGAAACTTTCATGGTTCAAACCTGAAAATTCCCAATAAATATTTTCATTTTCTTTTTAAAATCAATGAAATAATCACAAGTAGAAAGGATGGGTGGGAAATTGTCCTCAATCAGTAAAGTGTACTTTAAACAATTTTCAGGGCAAAATGAGAATATACATTTTAAAGAGGATCTAAAAAATAGTTAATTTATGAATTTTAATCAAAATCATTCGAGCCAATTTTGAGAAAATCGAAAAAAACTGAAAAAGATTAATACATCAGTAAAGTACTAGTACTCTTTGGCCGATTTTGTTTAAAAGGTTATTTTCACGACTTAGAGGGTGCCTAATTTAAATAAAAGAGTTCAACCTCTTGGCTTTCCTTCATGCTTAAAATCACAGACAGACCAATTTTCGGGACCCACTTAAGGGACCTCAAAGCATGTGCTGTATATCCATCAAAATCTCAACTCGAATTTTTGACATGATTGCAATACTTTCTCTCTCTACATTACATATATACATGGGTGTAACTAGGGGGTTCCAGGGGGGAGGCCTGTCCCCCTCGCCCCAAAGGCTCGTGAACCTCCCAGAAAGCTCTCCGACCCAAGAAAAATTGAGTCTATATGGGGCCTTCCAGGCCCCCGGAGATTGGCTGGTCCCATGGCCCCCTCCAGCCAAATTTCCTAGTTACACCTATGCATATATAGGTAAGAGGAAATAAGAGGTGGTGCTTTAAGTTCTATACAAAAAATAATACAAATATGTCTACTTTTTGTGACTAACAGCAGCAGCTAAAGCTTAAATTTTCCAGCATTTACTAACTAACCCAGCATAAGCAAAAGATTATTCACTCATTTTATGGCGAATGCTAGAACTAGATATTTTGACTAGTTAGCAAAAGCTAGTGCTAGAACTAAATGCTAGAAGCATTTACTTCATTTTTATTCACACGGCCCAATGTCTTATTCTTAATATCGGATTGACCTAAATAAAGTTTTAATAACATCATAAATGAAGATGCGGAACGATTGTTTTAAATCAACCTTTCAAAAATGAATAAAAATAAGAATTAATAGAACAAACTTGTACATTTTCATATTTTATTATAAACAAAAGAAATATTTCTGGAAAAGAATCTAATTAAATGGAAAATATAATAAATTCTCACCTGAATTAATAAATACTTGTCTTCGTATTGATGAATGTACAATGAATGAAGATTTAAGGACAGTGAAATACATTTTGACAATTCTATTAATATTATTAATATTATACTATTAACATATAGATGGTGATGAAAATATTTTTAATATTATATACGGACACATAATAATTAATTATAATTATATGCTTATGAATAGAAAATCATTAGTTTGATAAGATATTATCTATGGATAAGGTATAAAAAAATTTTCCGAAATGAAAATTGTTAAAACTGTCAAAAGGTAATGAAATAGAAAGAGATAGTTGGCAACTTAATAAAATATAAAAATGTATATATAATGTAGGTGATAAAGTTTTAGTAATCTCTTCTAGCATTATTTCAACAGGATCAGGATCACGATAATCTAAGATCAGGACATTTAATGAATTTAATGAGAAAATATTTAGATAAATATATTTTAAAAAAGTAAAAATCCTTATTTGAATTATGTTTCTAATTTAACTTCTCTTGTGTGTTAAGGTTATATTTTTATTTATGATAGAGATTTTCTTAATTTCAAAATGTCAACTCGCTGGTAAATATACACATAATTTTATTTCTAAAATATTTATTCCCATGCAACAAAAATTTATTTCAATTGAATTGACTACCAATCAATTGAAATAAATAGGGACAGGATCTAAATTTCTCGGTATCTTTGACTTTTCCTTGAATTTGGAAAATAAAGAAAGGAATGTCAGAATTCGCCAATTTGTTTTTTAGACGGATCTATTTCAAAGAGTTGATTAAATTTTTATATTCAATTCTGAAATGTTTTAATTTATTCACGATATTCTTATTTTTTTATATGTTCTTTTTAGGTATCCTATATTTAAAAAAGGAAATCCTCAATTGCGAATATTTTTGCCAAACTTCTGGATGAAACTAATTAAACCCACAGAACCTCAACCACCCAACATTGTTCAATTTGAAATACCTCTGGAAATGACCAAATTCGATGTTGAAAACTATCTAGTAAAAATTTATAAAGTCCCTGTCTTAGAAGTGAATACCAGAACTACATTAGGTAATTATTTATATATATATAACACTCATAACGTGAAATGAACTTGTCCAATTGTGAGAGATCTTCCATACAAGTCAACCACCCATTTGAATTATAAAAACATAAATGACGAAAGATCATTCACCCATTACCCTCAAAGCCAATAGATTAATCCTAACAATCACTTAAATAATTTTTGTTTTTATTAAGGTAAAACTAAGAAAAATACAAAAGGCTATGTTATCAAAGAAGATGATAGAAAATTAGCTTATGTTACATTGGTAAGCTCCATTTTAATAATCATTAAAAAATTTAATAAAATATTTTTTAACAATCTCTTTTATTTTTTAGCCCAAAGATACACCATTTGAGTTTCCTAATCTTTTCCCTGACGAAGAAAAGAAGAAGGAAAAAGACGAAAAAGATATGGAGACGGCAAAACAAAATTATAAAAATATCCTAGATAAGAATAAACATAGACCAGGCATACCTTCTTGGTTTTCTTAAACTCTTTTTTAGTTTAAAATAATTAAAAACTTTAATTCAAAAGAACTAAGTGAGGAGTTTTTAAAATTGAATTTATATTTTATAAGAATAGTATAGAAATAAAGAAATAAAATATATAAATATATATAATTTTTTTAATATAAAAAACTCAACTTTTATATTTTAACTAGGTTTATATTCATGGGAACCGTCTTGAGGAAATGCAGTAATGGGTTTAATGATATTAACAATATTAGTATCGTCCTGGAAAAAAATAAAAATTATATATAAGACTCACATTAAATCAAATCACTAAAAAATAACTTCATGAAAAAAGATTATAAGAAGCAAAAAAATTGTAAAAAAAAGAAAAACTTGGGCCTAAAAACGGCTCTTAATTGTCGTTTGGAACAGGAAATGAACCCCTGACCCTAACACAACAGGCTCTACCACGGTGCTATGACCCAGAGGTTCATTATTTTATAATGAGGAGATGTTCGATCAGTTTGTCTAGTCTAATTACTTTATCTTTCTTTTTTCCTAGTTTTTTCGGCACTGGAACTTTTTTAGCATTTTGGGCTTGCATAAGAGCCATTTGTTCGTTTTCGCTTAAAATAATCAATCTTGGATCCATCGCTATCCAATCGCTTTTAAGTATCTAATAATAATAAAAAAAAAGCATTAATAAAAGAACAAAAGATGAGAAATATAAATAAAGTTACTCCGTCAAGTCGCAATCGTTTGTTAGTGTCAGGTTCTAGAAGACCTGTTACAACTTTTTTAACTTCATTTGTTAATTGATCTACAATTCGAGCCCGAAATTTCCAATGCCGAGATGTTTGTTGTTCATATAATCTGAAAGGAAATAAAAACAATTTATTTATTTTGATTAATGGATTTTTAAAAAATTTCATCAGCCTACGGGTCAGGCCGGATGGTTGCCCTTAAACACAGCGAATATAATCATAATAGCCTTAACAGCCAAAAAAAAGACAATTTAAAGACAAAAATTTCATTAATAGGTGGCAGTGATTAATTAAAAGTTCAAATGCAAAATTTTTATTTACCTTTTAACGTTTGTGTCGTCAAAGGGCATTGCTTTGTTGAGCATCACATACAAAATCGCACCTAAACTCCAACAATCCGCCCACTTGGGATTGTATGGTTGGCCACGGAGAATTTCTGGAGCCGCATAGCTCAACGAGCCGCAAAACGTCTCGGAAAGAACCCTTTTGCCGTTAGCATCTAGCATTCGCCGAGCAAATCCAAAATCAGCTAACTTCATATTGTTATGTAATGATATTAAAACATTTTCGCATTTTAAATCTCTATAAAATGGAGAAATTGTTTACTTAAAGAGAAAATTAAAAAGTTTTTTTATTTACCTATGTACAAGTTCCATTTCATGCATATATTGGACGGCAAGGGTAATTTGCCTGAACCAAATTCGAGCCTGGCCTTCAGATATCGAGCCTTGCTTTAAAATATGTTCTAAAAGATCTCCATTTACTCCGTATGTCATAAAAATGAAATATTTCGAACGACGTTGAAAAATACTTTGAGTAAAAATTATATAAGGATGATTAAGACGTGACTATAAATATTAAAATTACTGTAAAATGAAAAATATTTAAATAAAATTAAAAATTTACCAACCAAAACGTCAAGTTCTCTGGGTAAAAAACGGTAAACGAAATCTTTAGGTGCACGATGTGTATCAACAATTTTACAAGCAAGCAAATCGACTGAATCGCCTTTTGGATCAGAAAATTCGGAGAGATACACCTGAAATAATTATTTATTTTTAATCAATTATCTCACCCAATGCAACATATACACGGAACACAAGGGAAGCGTCGTCCCAGCATCCCTATGCTGTTCAGATCACGACTAACAGAACTAGTCAATTCCAATCTTCCTTTGGCCCCATGACCTCCCGTGATTGGAACAAGCTCCCTGCGTCTATCTTCCCCCAAACCTACAATCTTCAGACTTTCAAGTCTAATCTCAACAGGCATCTTCTCAGTTCCCGCAGTTGAGTTCCCCTTTTATGCTTCTCCTTTATTTATTTATTTTTTAACTATATTCCTCCTGGCTGCATGTGCTTTTGGGACCACTCGCTAGCTTCAGATGATTGCCTGCCCACTTCTATAGTAGTGTTGTACCCATATTAAAAAAAAATTCCCTTCGTTAATGTTACCTTTGCATAAGATCCTTCGCCTAATTTCCTTAGGACCTTATAACCAAAGCTTCGCAGAGTACTATTTTCAGACGGAGTTAGAATGACTTGTCCAATTTCTTGTTTTTTGCCCATTTTAGCCATTAAAACCGAAAGGAGATCCGAAAGGCAGGATTTGGCTTTTCCATGGAAACGAAAAGAAAAAAAATGAACATAACAATTATATATATTATGAAATAAATATGCTTTGTACAATCAAATCAAGCCAAATATGTAGAATATTTTTTTTTTAAATAAATTACATATCTAGTTATCACAGAGTTTTTGTTATAAGAAAGAAGAACATAAAATGCTAATCAGCTGCAAAAATTTCTCCTGAAAGAGCAATCCTTTGAAGAAACGGTTGAGGAGGACATGTGAGTTTATAATAAGCACTCTCAAGAGTTTCATTTCTTGGAAAACGATTGTCTTCTCGTAATCGTTCTAAAAGACGTTGTGGATCAAATGGTTCGTTTTCTTCTTTGGTTGGAGGAATTTCTGTAGCTGGTAACGATGTTGGCGATGGTGGTGTTAAGGTAGACCTGTCAAAAATTTATTAATTAAAATAGGAGAAAATTATACAATATTTCATATGCCGCTAGAATAATAACAAGGATTTTTTAGACCCGATCCTTTTTATATTATTTTATCCATTTGGCCAATAAAATTTAGAAATTGTATTATACGTACATACTTTGTTGTTTGTAAATAGTTTTCATAAGAATAATTTGTTTTTATATATGAATCTATATATCGATATAAATGAATATATATATATATATATATATGAATCATTCTACAAAAATGGCTTTGCTTTTGATAGACAATAAGTTAATTTTATTGTATTCAAATAGTAATACTCAGATTTTTTTTTGGTATTATTATATAAGCTACTCCGCTTCTTAACTTTACGGTTGAAAAACTTCCAAGGGACTGACGTTTTTTATATAAAACAAAAAATCTGCTAATATGGAATACTTATGCTGATTTTCGACACAAAAATAACAATAAACGTATATAAAAGATGGATAACGGCCGGTATTTGGGCACCAATGCCATCTTTACACAATAAACTTATATAAAACATATAATTATTTTATAAACAAGAACCTACTTAGTAAATATATTAGGAAGACTTGATGTTTCTTCATTTTGAATATCATCTGTAGAACTCATTAAAGGATCAGGTGTCGTTATAAATGAAGACAATGAATCTGGCGTAGAAGCCTTTGTTATTTCCTCTGTTTTTGACGAAATTTTATCACTGTCGTCTGCCCGATATAAAGAGTCTTCCGTTAAATTTGCTTCCTTGAAAAAGATTGATAACAAAAAAATTAATTTCCATAATTTTTTAATAAGTCATTAAAAAAAAAACCGTATTGAAAAATTCCTTATAGTAGTCTAGTTTTTTTTAAAGTACAGTAAGGGACAATATTAAGTCCCACACATGTGTTTTCTACATGTGATTATTTCAATGTTTTTAAAAAAAATATTATAAATTTTTTAATGGAAACTTTCATGGTTCAAATATAGAAAATTTCCAATAAAGATTTTCATTTTTTTTTTATAAAAACAATGAAATAATCACAAGTAGAAAACACATGAGTGGGACTTAATATTGTCCCTCACTGTACGTTTAGACGGCCGCTCCTACTCCTTAAAGCATTCTACAAATATTTATTTGTAGCCACCGACAAAAGGGAATATGCAGTAATAAAACCAGACTTACATCTTTAGTCTCAAGCTTATCCATATCATCAGTAGAAACTTTCACAACACCCACGATATTATTTTCTTCTTGTAAATTTGTTTCTTCCTGGTTTTTAGTTATAGATTCAGAATCTGATATATCATCTTCTTGTTCTGTCGTCATAACACTTTCTGATGGTGAGTCTATACTTGTGACAATATCTTGAATTTGATGCGGTAATCGCTCTCCCTTGATTGAAAATGATGTTTGTGATCCGGCGAATTGTGCAAATATCATATCTTGTAAATGAACATGACGTACTCCAGTACAACATTGTAGAGCTCCTGGATCGATAGGATGCGCTTCTAAAAAAATATAATAAACTCATGATTTTTACTCTGATTCATGCTGTATTGGTATAAGAATAAATATTTCATTAATACTTCACCTGTATTGAAAATATACCCTCCGGCATCTAAGATACACTCTCCCCATGGAGTGTGAACGACTCTCCCTTTCTGTCCTCGATTGTGAACAAAATTATCTGGATCGAACAGAAGATAGAGATATTTTGTTGTTTCAGCGAGAAAGAACGATTCCATACGATCTTCTTTTCGATGATCTCGAACATCTTTAATCTAACAAAAATAAATTTAAAAAAAAAATTAATTTTTAAATTTATAATAATATTTACTGTGGCATATCCACATGGAGTTCTTGCGCTATGTTGAATGCTTCTGAGTATATCTCGGCCGACTTCCAAAAGATAGGGATCTCCTGTTGCTCTGTAGAGATACATCACAGATTCGACGAGTTCGGGTCGAAGCGGGTATCCCTCTCGATGTGTGCCTGCCTCATTGGCGGCGATGTTATAAAATTCAGGAGTGAATCCATATTGACGCCAAACCTGATGATAATTATGCAAAGATTTCATTCCAGTAGCAGAATCTCCTAAAATTATCAATAGGTTCATTTGTGCAGAACGGAGCCCTCATAAAATATATATAATAAAAAAAATGGAAACGCATTTTACCGATGAGACTAAGTACACCAGGCCAATAAGCTTCCAACGATTGGAAAACAGGGAGAGTGACTTGGCCCTTGGCCATGGAAACCCAGACATGCCAATCATCTTTGCGTAAATATTTATCTATTGCTTGTCGACCTTCCTCAAACATTTCCATGAGTTCAGGTCTTTGGAGAAGTAGCGCGCCTAGAAAAAAAATTGAGTAACAAAATCAGTTTAGATGGAAATTACAAAAAGAAAATAAAAAATTACCTTTAGCCAGATATTCAAAATAGGAATCAACACCGGCTCCAATTCCAGAATCATGAGCCGTCCATCTTCCAGTTTGGACATCAATATGATTTCCTAAAAGTCCCAAAGGAGACCGATGTGCATAAAGAGCTCGAAGAGCATGCATTGCCACCTTGTACAAATTGATTATTAATTTGAGATATAAATCTATTAATTTTGTTCTATTATAAATTACCTCTTCAAAAAGAGGATCGCCTGTTAGGCGCGAAAGAGTTCCGAATTCAACAATAAAGGTTCCGACGCCAGCAGTGCAAGTGACAGCTGTCTCTGCAGGAGGGACTCCATGGCGAAGATTGCAAGTTCCATAAGGCATTCCAGTTGCAGTATCGAAGGCAGGTAAAAGACGACGGGCAACTTCTTCCGCTAGAGCTAGAAGTGGCCCGTTGCAAGGCCATCCAGGTGGGACCTCCACTCCAGCTCTTTAATAAAGCAAAATTAGTAGAGATAATTTCTCCAAGTTTTATTACAAACCTTTGTGATAAAAGATGAGCACTAAGGAGTCCACCAATAATACGGATGTTTGTCTCAAAAACAGATACATTTATATTGGCATCAAAAAAATTTTCAGCCCGATCGGTGATAAGCTGAACGACACGTCTGAATTCTGTGTAATTCCCCATGACAGCCAAAGTATCAAGTGCATCAATAAGGGTGAGAGAATAACTGAAAAATTGAGAAATAAAACTAATAATGATATAAGTTTTTTAATCTTTAGTATAGGCTACTTAATAATAAAATGTGACAGTGGTTTAGCACGGGAAGAGATGAGAATGATGGCTTAGAATATTAAACTTTTCTAAATAGAAACCTTCTTCTATTAAAAAGGAATAAGTAAATGATAACATTTCAAGATATAAAACGTAGTGGTAGGAGAGCCACAAATGCGTTGATATTACTCATTCATTTGTTACAAATATTGGTAAATTTAATAAGAGGGTAAAATGAGAAATGCAGCTAAGGTTATTTCTTTATTTGGTTAATTCCCACAGCTGACGTTTCGGTTCGTGTTTGAACCATCTTCAGAGCTGGCGAAAAGTCATTATGAAAGTGTCATAGTGGATTTTATACATTATTGAAAAATTTTATATAATATATATATATATATACACAGTGAGACGACCAGGTACATAAAATGATATTGGTAAATTTGTGAATATCGATAGTCAAGGCAATCTCTCAACCGTTTTGAGATTGCTTTTGCCTTCATTATAGAACTTTAATTAATTAAAACACTGTTAATTAATTACCTTCCCCAGGTGTCGACCCCATCACAGCTCAAAGGCCGAAGTTCATCATAAGGATAAGCATAAGTCAAATAGCTATCATAGGCATGTTGGAACATTGTTTTCACTTCATCCCTAAAAAAATAAATGATTTTATATATAAAAAAAAAACATCTTTTAAATAAAGATGATTTTACCTTAAACGGATTAAATCTTTTTTGTCAATCTTTTTTAACGTATATCCAAAGTTAAAGATGATTAGAATTAAAAATAATTTCGTCTTGAAGAATTTATACATTTTGTTGACGTGTAATTATTTAAAGTTAGATTTTCATTTCAAAATGGCAAAAGATTCAAGAAATGATAAAATAATAATGACATTCTCTAATTAATTAAAAACTTTTGAAAATGAAAATCTTAGATAAAATGAGAAATTAAAATATTTATTAAATCTTGACAAAAAATAAATGACATTAATATCCATGCTGATGAATTTAAAAAAATTATTCTAAAGAGCAAGTAAGCCAACTTGAGAAATTGCTGATGATTAATTTTTTACCTGTTTTTTACCAGGCAATTTTCACTTCGTAAAGTTGTTTAATATTTTATTTTATTTTTTTATTTTTTAAGGTCTTTTTAGGCATCGGAAACCATTTAGTCTCTATTTCATTTGTTTGGTAGCTAATTCAAACGAAATAAATTTTTTCCCTATTTTTGTTGCATGTGATCCTTTGACCCCTATCTCAAGAGGCAGAATCTCTACCATCCCCAGTCTCTATTTATTTCAATTTATTGATAGCCGATTAAAAAAAAATGAGTTTAAATGCAGTGGCGTCATTTGGGGGGCGGGGGGGGGGGCATTTGCCCCCAAGGGCTCTGATTTTTATAAAATTTTATATTATTCTAAATAAAATACTCCAAAATACATCAACTAGTATACAAACTGTACAAAATTAAACAATTAAATTAAATATCTTTTGGCCAAATTTGTGTACCCATTTGTAAGTAAATTTTAAGAAAAAAAAAATGTTTGCCCCCCCCAAGAAAAAAATTTGCCCCCCCCCCCCCCCAAGAAAAAGTTGAAATGACGCCACTGTTTAAATGTATATAAACAATTTTCCTAACAATCAACATACAATTCTCTATCGGGACTTGGTGCAGTGGTTAGCGTGCTGGCCTTCTGTACCAAGGGTCGCGGGTTCACATCCCGTCCCATGCGACAATTTATTTCAATTTAATTGCCTACCAATAAATTGAAGTAAATAGAGAGTCTAAATGGCCTCCGTTGCCGAAAAAAACCTTAATGAAATAAAAAAAAAAAGAAAAAAAAAAATTCTAGGGAATATCAAAGGTCAAGGGTTCGGATCCCGTCCAGGGCGACAAAATTTATTTCAATTGAATTGGATACCAATCAATGGAAATAAATAGGGACGGGGTCTAAATGGCCTCCGATACCGAAAAAGCCTTGAAACGAATCAGGGAGGTAAACGAATTAAAAAAAAAAAAATCTAGGGATTTTTATTTTCTGCATGCCTGCTTTTTCAAATGTTTTTTTTTTCCAGCCAAAAGCCTTTTTTCCAGGCCAGCAAAGTTCATGTCAGTTCATGTTATAAACTTTTAAAATGGCTACCGTTTTAATCTAAATAATATTATGGATAATTATTATTAAATATTAAATTGAATATATATTATATTCCTCCCAAATAATTGGATATTATCAAGGTAAATTATTTTTTATATATCTGAAAATTTTAAATTATGACTTAATACTTTGTTAAATTTCTTTTTCATTTGACAGATATCTGTTATTCATTGGAAAATGATTTGTTTAATATATATACATTATTTTATGATAACAAATACGTTAATATAGATTATAATTTGATTTTTTTTAAATTAGTTTATTTTTTAAATAAAAACAATTTTTTTTTAGTGTAGGTCATGTTAATATTCATAGCCACATCATTTTTTATTATGATAATATTCAAAAAGAACGAAATCAATATCATCTACTTTACAGAGTTGTTTCCTCATCATTCATGATTTACTTTCACAGTAAAAATATAGATTTTATTTTATTTTATTAACCGTACGAGAATGGATAAATGAAAATAAACAGGAAATAATTATTTCGGCCTATTTTTTTTATTATTATTTATGTCATTATTAACTTGTTCATATTATTTTGTTTAACTTTTAAATTAGTATTGTTTTCTATTATAATTAAAATGAAATGAGAGAGAAATTCGCATTAATAAATATTGCTGAATAATTGTATCTTAGAATATGGATTAGGACTTTTTTAAGTCTACCTATGTTTCAAAATTACTATATAAATTCTTAAACTTCAAAAATTTTCTTTCTAGCTCACCATGAGTCACCCTCAATCGTCTGGTCATTCCGATAACAGTAAGGACGAAGTCTCATCTACATGTGACAAACCAAATAATCCTGAATCCAACAATGAATCAGAAATAAGTGAATCTCAATCTAATTCTAATTTAGAATGTAATTTATTTCCTGATACCTCCAATAATGGTGGTGATTTAAATTCAACCCAAGATTGTCCAGAGGCACAAGCATTAGATGATGAAGACGATGATGACGATGAAGAAGAGGAGGATGAAGACGATGACGACGATGATGATGATAAAGATAACGAGAATGCTTCATATTCGACTCAAAACGACGAAAATATTCTTCCTGATACATCTCGAACATCAAATAACTTTTTACAAGAAGAGGCTTTGAATGTTCAAGAAGAAGCTATTTTAGAAATTCCGACCGTTTCTTCGGAGTTAGTTTATTCGGAGCCTCTGTCTGAAGGAGTTTCCGGTTCTTCTGATATTTTAATGGAAACAGAATTTATCGCTTCATCAACAAATCCAGATTCCACAACATCCGACGTCTCTGCATGTCTTTCAAGTATGGTCTACGAAGAGGTTTCTACTACAGGTACACTTTATTATATATTTACATTTAAAAATTCATTTTTTAAATGGTAAATGGAAAGTCAGTCAATAATTTCTAAATTATTGTTATTATCCTGAGATCATTGGTTGACTTCTTCTTTTATCACCTTTAACAAAACCACAAAATTGATTTTATTTATAATTAAATTGTCCATAAAGATAGCGTTTTTTGAAAATTGGCCTATAAAGACAGCTGACACCAATTAGATGCCCGAGCCGATCAAAATTTATTCAGTTAACATGGTTGTGAGTATTCTTTTTTGTTGGTGGGCCTAGCGCCCCTTGGACCCCGGGAACCGAACTCAGGATTTCCATATATATCTATGACTAGTCAAGTCCGAATCGAGGTATATTGAATACTAATATTTTATTCAAATATGTTTTTTTTTTTTTTTATCTTAATTAAATGGGTCGGTAAACCCATTTGGCCAATGGCAAAGTAAGTGTGTTTCAGATATAGGAACGAGAAAAAAAAACAATTTTTAATCTGGGGATATATCTGACTTCTTATTCTCCGAGATCCTTATACACTGGTTCACAAATTGTAAATGTGACCAGTGATTCTGGTTGGTATATTCAAATATATAGATCTCGATAAATATTTTTAACAAAATTTATTCGTTTATCAATATCAAATGATATGGGTGACTTGCACGTAGGGATGTGGTATCGAAAAAAATGTATATATATACATGCAAGTATCGAGTATTTTTTTAAGTATGAGTATTTTAAGCATTTTCAGTGTCTTAAGCTCCTAACACAGGGCCGTTTTTTGAAGAGAAGGAACACATTATGATCAAAATAAATTTTACATTTGATTAATATATCTTAAAACTGTTTCATAAATAACACCAAAAATGCCATCAGTTTTGTCCCATCAGGCAAGAGAAAAATAAATTTTAATAGAAAATTTGCTCTAAAATAGCTCTAATTTTTCAAGATTTTTTAAAGCGTCACCTCTTAAAAATATGCAGATAGTAAAAATACAGAAATATTCCAGATTCAGTACAAGTGGAGGTGATTTAAATTTGCAAAACACGGCTAAAAGTTTAGAAAAATTTAATTTTTTCACTTTTTTTTATCAACTTTGGACACCACTATAAATTTTTTACTATTGAATTAATAACATTTTGTATATAATTTGAATAAAAAAAAAATGTATTTGTTGAATATTTTTTTAAAATTATAAAATGTATTTAAATTTTTGGAATTCTAAATTAAGAAATTTTTTTTCGATCAATGTAGTTACGCCTCTGTGCGTAACATTTACCTCCTGAACCCCCTTAAATTTTGTGATTACAATATACAAAAAAAAATTAAATTACCTTAAAGGATTTTTGTTATATATAAATTTATAATTAATATGCATTGATATGTAAATATACCCTTCACAGACAGTTTTTATAATATGCATTCTATCTCTTTTTGAAGGCTAATGGAATTATCAAGCTCTACTTTTATTATTATTACTTTTATTATTTTACTATTATTTTTTTATTTTTTAGAAAATCTGGATCAAGACTTAACAGAAATTTCTACTTCAAAAGATCAAGTTGTTTCTTCGCAAGAGAATGTTTTGTCTTCGTCAAAATCTGACACCAACAAATCTTATTTTGAAGCCTCTACAAGCCAAGCATCTTCATCTTCCAAATCTGATGCCAATGTTTCATCAAGTAAAGGACTTAGTGGCATTCGAATTTGCGTCGATCGATCAGCTACAAGTGGTACTAGTACTAGTGAGGATTCCAATTTACAAGAATCAAACGTTGATACTACATCGTTGCAAACTCCTTCATTAATTTTACATTTTAAATCATCAGACGATAATAAATGTTCCACATCTGAAGATAAAAATAACAGCAAAGTAGGAACAAGTGGTTTATTAAATATTGATAATAATAGTTGTACTCTAGAAGCGTCAAGTAGTAGACAAGATGAACCTCCAAAAGCAAAACCTCGAATAAAATTAGTTCGACCGCCATTAAAGGGAAGTCTTCAAAGTTTGGTTAGAACATCAGAACCTTCAGATGAAGCATCGCCTGTAAAGAAACTTAAAGTTGTTCGTTCACCTATTAAATCAAATAGAGACTCTTGGAAATTAGATCAACCAGGAACAAGTCAAGCAGCACTTAGCGAAGAATCAAAAAATAATGAGAGCCCACAATCACTTGGTGGAAATAATGAAAATAAAAATTTAATAGATCAAATAAAATCAACTACCCTTGAATCGAAAGATCCTAAAGATATTCCCGATGAAGGAAACAAAATAGAAAAATTAACATTAAAAATTAAAAAAGATAATACAGAAGAAGAAAAAGTTGAAAAAATTACTCTGAAAATAAAAAAAGATCCAAAGGAGGAAATAGAAAATGAATCTAAAAACATTGAAGAATCTTCAATTTCAGTAACACAAGATAAATCTGAAGAAAATAAGGTAGAAAAATTAACATTGAAATTATTTAAAGATGCTGGAACTTCTAAAATTATTGCAGAAAAATTACCTGTAACGGAACATAATGAAACAAGTGAAGAAAAGCAAAAAATAGAAAAATTAACATTGAAAATTAAAAAAGATGCGCCATCTTCAGAAATTATTGCAGAAAAAGTCGACACTTCACATTCCTCTGAGGTAAAAGAAGAAAACAAAATGGAAAAATTGAGAATAAAAATAAAAAAAAAAGATCATGAAAATATACAAGAAGATGAGCCAAAATTAGAAAAATTGACTTTAAAATTGAATAAAAACGATCCAAATTCATGTAATATTGTCCCTTCAAAATCTCATGATTCGGATTTACATGATAATAATAAGGTGGTAGAAAAATTAACTTTGAAATTAAAAAAAGATGATATTATGGAAATAGCGGAAAAAAGTACTGAAAAGATAACATTAAAATTTAAATTAGATTCTTCTCAAGAACGTGAAGCAAATGTCACTCAATCAGAAAACAAAGTTGAAAAATTAACATTAAAATTGAAGAAACCTGAGGAGATTGAAAATCAAGAAAATAAGGTGGAAAAGTTAACATTAAAATTAAAAAAAAGTGATATTGAATCAGAAATTGAAAATCCAGCAGCTGAAGTAAATGAAGCAAAAGTGGAAAAACTAACATTGAAAATTAAAAAGCCTGATATTGAAATGGAACAAGACAAAAGTGAAAATGAAAATAAAATTGAAAAATTTACATTGAAATTAAAGAAAACTGAAAATGAAAAGGAGACAGGGAAATCAAATATTCAAGAAAATCAAAATAAATTGTCGACAAACGATCCAAAAGTAGAAAGGCTCACATTGAAAATTAAGAAACCTGAAATTGAACAAGAGGCTGCAAAAATACCAGACTCAAAATTAGAAGTACCTCCATCAAACGATCCAAAAGTAGAAAAACTTACTTTAAAACTAAAGAAACCAGAAACTCTACAAGAACCAGATAAAATTTCTGAATCAAAGTTAGAAAAACTTACTTTTAAGATTAAAAAATCCGAAGTTGAACCGGAGGGAGAGAAAACAGAATCAAAATTACTATTTCAACCAGTAAGTGAATCAAAAGTCGAAAAACTTACTTTAAAAATTAAAAAAACAGAAACGGAAGATTCGGGAAAAATTTTAGATTCACCAAAAGAGGGATTAGCAACAAATGAAACCAAAGTAGAAAGGCTCACATTGAAAATTAAGAAACCTGAAATTGAACAAGAGGCTGCAAAAATACCAGACTCAAAATTAGAAGTACTTCCAACAAACGATCCAAAAGTAGAAAAACTTACTTTAAAACTAAAAAAACCAGAAAGTGAACATATAACTCCAGGGACATCTCATTCCCAGATAGATGTATTTACAACAAACGATCCAAAAGTTGAAAAACTTACATTAAAAATTAAAAAAACGGAAAATGAACAAAAAGCTGAGATAATATCTGATCCACAAGCTGAAGGATTATCAACAAGCGGAACAAAAGTTGAAAAACTTACCCTAAAGATTAAAAAACCAGAAATTGAAAATGAGACTGGAAAAATAATTGAGCCAACAAATGAAACAAAAGTAGAAAAACTTACTTTAAAACTTAAAAAACCTGAATTAGAAAAAGACACATTGAATTTTTCAGATTCCACGGATAAATTACAGTCCAATCAAGGAAAAGTAGAAAAACTCACCTTAAAAATTAAAATTCCTGAAAGTTCTCAAGAAGAGAGAAGAGAGAAAGAAATAATTAGTGATGAAGGTTCAAGTGAAAATTCAAGCTCCAGAGATCCTAGGGTAGAAAAGATGGTTTTAAAAATGAAGAAACAAGAAATGGAAGAAGGGGAAAGAAAGACTTCTACAATTTCTTCCTCTGAGCCAAAAGATTCATTTGATAATGAATCAAGATTAGAAAAACTAACAATAAAGATTAAAAAACCAGATAGTGAGAAGTCTTCTTTTGATGAAACATCTAACACCTCGAATGAGAAGATCGAAAAACTTACATTAAAATTAAAGAAACCTGAAGTTGAACAAAAAGAAATTGAAAAAAGAAATATTGAAATTGCAGCTTCGTCAAATGAAAGTAAAATGGAAAAAATTACACTTAAAATAAAAAAGCAAGAATTGGAAAAAAAAGGATCTGAATAAGTTTGAATCAGACACCAAAATGGAAAAAAAAGCAATTAAATTGAAAAGGCCAGAAAAAGAAGAAAAATCATTTGGTAAAGATGTCTTAACAAGTTCAATTGACCAGTCACCTGCGGGAATATTACCTCTGGCTACTGAATCTACTGTTGAAAAGTTAACTTTAAAATTAAAAAAACCTGAATTGGTAGAACAAAAAGACACTTCATCCTCAAAAGGAAATTTATTATTAAAAAAATCTGAATCAGAAAATGTTAAAGAAACTTTGAATCAAGATTTTAAAGTTGAAAAATTGACTTTAAAATTGAAAAAACCCGAAGGACAAAAAGAAACAGATCGACAGGCAGAAATTTCACATCAAATTTATACCCAGAAAAAAGAAACAGAGCAACAACTATCGAAACAACAAAAAGATAGTAGGCAAGATGAAAATGAAGCTCAAAAAAATCAACAACCTCAACAAAACAAACAATCATTACAAAAAGAGGCAGACCAACAAAAGAAGATTCATAAACAAATACAAGAAAACATACAACAGAAGGAGGTGGTTGAGAAAGAAGGTGCACAAGAAACAAAAGACGAAACTCAAGAAACCATTCCACAAATAAAGCAATACTTACAACAAAAAGATAAAGGAAAAGAGCAAGGAGATATAGAGGCTAAAGGAGAGAGCCAAGCACAACTCTTAGAGAATATTAAAGAAAAAGAAAAGCAAAAGGAAATTCAACAACAAAAACTAGAAGTCAAACAAGAGGGAAAAGAAAGGGCAAAGTCAGCAAATAGAATCACAGAAACTTCAACATGAATTTAAAAAAGTTCAAAAAGAACAACTTGCAAAAGAACTACAAAAAGAAAAAGAAGATCTGCAAAAAGAAGAAAAGGAGATTCAAGAACAAGAACTAAAAAAGCAAAAGGAACTCCAACAAAATAAAGAACTGCAAGAACAGAAGGAATTGCAACGGCAAAAGCAACTAAATGAAGAAACGAAGCTACAAGAACAAAAGAAGCTTCAACTTCAAAAAGAACTTCAAGAACAAATGGAGTTGGAGAAGAAGAAACGACAAGAACAAATAGAATTAGAGAAGAAGAAGAAACAAGAACAAATGGAGTTAGAAAAGAAGAAACGACAAGAACAAATGGAGTTAGAGAAAAAGAAACAAGAACAAATAGAATTAGAGAAGAAGAAACAAGAACAAATAGAGTTAGAGAAGAAGAAACGACAAGAACAAATGGAGTTAGAGAAGAAGAAACAAGAACAAATAGAATTAGAGAAGAAGAAACAAGAACAAATAGAGTTAGAGAAGAAAAAACGAGAAGAACAACTGGAATTAGAGAAGAAGAAACAACAAGAACAAATGGAGTTAGAGAAGAAGAAACGACAAGAACAACTGGAATTAGAGAAGAAGAAACAACAAGAACAAATGGAGTTAGAGAAGAAGAAACGAGAAGAACAAATGGAGTTAGAGAAGAAGAAACGAGAAGAACAAATGGAGTTAGAGAAGAAGAAACAAGAACAAATAGAGTTAGAGAAGAAGAAACAAGAACAAATAGAGTTAGAGAAGAAGAAACAAGAACAAATAGAGTTAGAGAAGAAGAAACAAGAACAAATAGAGTTAGAGAAGAAGAAACAAGAACAAATGGAGTTAGAGAAGAAGAAACAAGAACAAATGGAGTTAGAGAAGAAGAAACGAGAAGAACAAATGGAGTTAGAGAAGAAGAAACGAGAAGAACAACTGGAATTAGAGAAGAAGAAACAAGAACAAATAGAGTTAGAGAAGAAGAAACGAAGAACAAATGGAATTAGAGAAGAAGAAACAACAAGAACAAATGGAGTTAGAGAAGAAGAAACGAGAAGAACAAATGGAATTGGAGAAGAAAAAACGAGAAGAACAAATGGAGTTAGAGAAGAAGAAACAACAAGAACAAATGGAGTTAGAGAAGAAGAAACGAGAAGAACAAATGGAGTTAGAGAAGAAGAAACAACAAGAACAAATGGAGTTAGAAAAGAAGAAACGAGAAGAACAAATGGATTGGAAAGAAAAACACAAGAACAAATGGAGTTGGAGAGGAAAAAAGAACATCAAAAGGAGCTTCAACAACAAAAGGCACTCCAACAGCAAAAGAACAACAACAAAGGGAGCTCCAACAACAAAAAGAACTTGAACGACAAAAAGAGTTACAACAGGTTCAAGGATCTCAATTACAAAAAGCGCTGGAACAACAAAAAGTATTAAAGCTGAAAGTACCACAAGAGGAAAAAGAATTACAACAAGAACAACAATTACCAAAGGATATAAATCAAGAAAAAGAAGAAGAAAACGAAGAACAACAGGAAGTTGAAGCCAAAGAACAACTTCAAATAGAACAAGAAGAAATACAACGAAAAGAAAGGCTACAGAAACAAAAAGAACAACGAAAGCAGCTTCAACAAGCGAAAGAGCAATTACCACGTAAAGAAAAACAGCAAACCAGGTTACAATTACGAAAGCAACAACAGCTACAAAAACAAAAAGAAATCCAAGCCCAAAAATTAGAAGATGTCAAGTTAACATTAAAATCTAAGAATTTAGAAGAATCCTTACCTTCAACTAGTACTTCAAGTGACGACAAACAAAAAATAGAAACATCTGTAGAAAATGTTGATGATAAACCCGAAAAAATTACATTGACTTTAAAGAAAAATGCATGGTCCGTGAAGAAAAATGAGGATGATTGTTTAAAAAGACCTTTGGATCTAGAGATAGAAATTGTGGAAGATTCCACACCAAAACGTATGAAAATAGATAATCAAAAAGAAGATGAAAACATGAAAAGATCTAGAGAAGAAGATATAGAAATTATTCCGGAATCTTCAATAAAACGTCAAAAATTTGATGATCCCAAAGATGAAATAACTATCATTTCAATACCCCCAACCAAATCCAGTGAAGAAATAAAATCCATTTCTGAAATAATTATTAAAAAAGAACCTAAAGAAGAAATAGAAATTGAATTGTTAGAAAAATCAGATAATGAAAAAAAAGCAATTTCAAATCCTGAAATTGAAAACAAAACAGATGATATTATAGCAATAAAGGTTGAGAATAAAAATACAGAACTTCCAATAAATGAAGATACTACTTCAAATGATGTAATGATCATTCAAGAGGTTCCACCTACTCCAAATATTGTTGAAGTTATTCCGCCAAAACCCAAAGGACGTGGAAGACCTCGTAAAGTGGATGGGGCACCACCAACTCCAAAACCAAAAATAGTTCCTCAACCAACAATAGATAGTCCACGGCCTAAGCGAACTTGTCGAGCAAGAGAAAGAATGAGTCCTACTCTGTTACCTCGGCCGAAACGAGGCCGAGGTGGTGGTGGTGGAAAAAGTGGTGCTAATACACCTGGTCGCAAAGGGACACCTTCAACTATGGTAATATCACCCCCGCCAACTCCGCAACAAACAATAGTAGAAAACATTCAAACAATTAGCCTTGAAGATGAAGCACCAAAAGCTCCTTCACCGCCGCCACCTTCAATTTCACCAACTCCATCTCCTAAAACCTCAGAAATTAAAATTCCCGAATCTCTAGATGTAATTAACACACCTGAAACTAAACCTATGACTAAAACAACTCCAGCAAAATCAGGAAAAAGAACACCTAAAAAAACACCAAAAGCCAAGGCGCTTGCTGAGAGAAAATCGCCATCTAAAGCATCTCCATCTAAAACAAGCCAAGCTAAAGGGAAAGGACAGTCAAAAAAAGAAGAGCCAAATAGTTTTAATCTTCAAAAAGAAATGGCTGTTCCAACTTCGACTGTTGTTTCTTCAACATCTCCTTCTCCTCAGTCTTCATCATCAATAACAGAGACTTCAACAATTTCCACTACTCCCAATCCTCCATCTATTGTAACACCAAGTACCGTTCAAGTCTTTGAGGAAGAAACTCGTATGAGCGGAGAACCGTCAAGTCGTGCACCAACTCCAGCTCCATCTACAGCGCCACCAACGCCAACGCCAAAAAATCTTCAGACTCCGGAGGAATCTCAAAGTGGAACTAATACTACGACAACAACAGAAAATATGAGAAATAGAAAATTTCGAATGGAGGTGGTAGATGGCAGTGAATTGTAAGTTTAAATTAAAGTTTTTGTGGTTTGTTATTATGGGAGTTTTTAATTATAGACCACATTTTGTTATTAATTATTTATTAAAAATATAAATACTATACAACGTTTCATCTGCTTATTCTGCAGTCGTTTTCAAGTACATGGCACTTGCTTCTACTCCAGTGAAGTAACCTCTAAAGATCGTAACCTGCATTTTATATACAAAGACGTCAGCGCCATCTACAGTATATGAGTCCTATAAATGACTGTAGATGGTGCTGACGTCATCATTGCATATACAACGACGCCAGCAACATCTACAATCATTTCTAGGACTCATATACTGTAGATGGCGCTGACGTCGTTGTATATGCAATGATGACGTCAGCACCATCTACAGTCATTTCTATGACTCATATACTGTATACATCATCATTGCTTATACAAAGACGACAACACCCTCTTCACCCATTTTTTTTACTCCTCTTTTATTGGAGGGGGTGGCGTCGTTTTTATATAAAAAATTCAAAAAAAAAAAAAAAGGGAACTGTAGATGGTGCTGACGTCGTTGTGTATGCAATAAAATGCACGTTACGAACCCTTAGAGGTTAGTTCACTCTAGTAGAAGCAAGTGCACTGTACTTGAAAACGACTGCAGAATAAGCAGACGAAACGTTGTCTAGTAATATAATTAAAAACTCCCATAATAACCATTCAATACTTAGGCAAATTATAAATTAATTTTTTGTTTTTTTTTTTAGCAAAGAAATTACAGTGGATCAATTAGCCGAATATACTTGGCCACCAGATCGTCCTGATGGAGAAATATTAATGGTTCAAGAACAAGTTTGCGAATGGCTTGCTGTGAAATCATTTAAACGGAAATATCCACATCTGAGGCGTAGACAAGTAGAGGCTGAGGAACGGGCGTATCTTCTAGAACGCGGTCTTGTTTCTGAGTCTCTCTGTGATATGGGGCTCACTGCTGTGCCGGCTGCTGATCTTTTAGACATTATCTCTAATGACTTCCATGAGAAATACGATGATTATAAAAAACATTTAAGAGAGCGTCAAGCTAAAGAAATTACAGCTAAACAAAAGGGTAATTTTAAGTCAACTTTTAATTATTGTGGATGACGCTTGTTGGCGATAAAAAGAACATTTAATATTCTATTTCCCATTATATTTTATTTTTAATTCATTTCATGACATCATTTCTATTTCTAAAAATATTTTCATTTTTTTTTAATTTGATAAAATTTCCCATTAAAATTTATTTGTATTTTGTTTATAGCTGCAAATCAATTATCGCAGGCAAACCTGGATAAAAACAAAATGGATCATAAAGAACGTGCCATTCAATCCGCATCAGCATGGAATTCTACATTTAATAGATCTCGAATAGATGGAAGAAAATGTTTCTTCGATTTACAAAATTTCTCAATTCAATTTCCTGTTGGTACTAAACGTCCACAAGAAGTTTGCCGGAGCTTTTTGGATTTACAAAATCCAGGGACTCAATTTCCACCCCAAAAAGAGAAACCTCTTTTTGACGCTCTGAGTAAGAAAAGTATAATGGGAGATTATCCTATTGCTCTTATCCCTGGACAATTTACGGACTTTTATAAGAAGTAAATTCGTAATCTCTATAATTTGTTTGTTTTTTTTTTACTTTATTCTATTTAATTTTAATTATTTTTTTTTAGATACACTCCTGATGAACTTCGTTATTTCCCTATTAATACGGTTCTTTATGGTCCAATGAAACCTAATGAACGACATTGCCCTGGAGCAGAAGCTTCGGATGGAAGTAATTCAGATTCAGATGATTCTAGCTCATCTGACGATTCCAGGTATTTTCTTTTGAGAAATATTAGAAAAATTGTTCTAAAATACAATAATCACTCTTTTGAAGCAAAGAGAATAAGATTTGAGGCTCTACAGGAGGCAATCTGTTCGCATGTTTTTGCCGATAAGATGGCGTTAGGGGTCTTAAAAAGTTAGCCAAAAAGCCCAAAATTATTACGAAAATTTGCCAACAGAGGGCAGGATGGTAGGGCTATATTTAATCTCATGTATTTTGATTTTCCTTGATCTTTTAATAATGAATAATTCATAAATATTTCTATATATTATATATCATTTATAACAGCATAAAAATATATAAATATAGGCTTATAAGTGATCTGATAATGCCGGCTGTTAGACTAGCCTGCCATCTATTGCATGAGTTCTGAGCTATTTGTCCGTTAATTTTTAAATAAATATGAAATTTATTTTTGACTTGGTTACCACTTTATTTAATTATTATAGGTCGGATATTAATGATTTTTACATTTTTTAGATTAAAAAAAAAAAAAAAAATAGAATTTTTATAAAAGAGTTTTTTATTGCATTTTCTATAAATATAAAAGAAACATTTTTTTTTAATTAATCGTAATTAAAAAAAAAGCATTCTATTATGTAAAATTCTCACGAATTTAAATCATTTTAAAAAAATTCTTTAAAATGCCACTTCGAACTAAAGATTCAGTGTGACCTCCTGAAGCCCCTTAAAGTTTTATAATGTTTTTAATAATCTGATATTTTATCTAAATTTTTTACAAATTTCTATTCATATTACAGTAGCAGCTCAAGTGATAGCGAAGATAATGCCTCCGTCGCTGGAGAAAACAACAACAACAATAATAATAATAATAATAACAACAACAACAGCGGCAGCAGCAGCAGCAACAATAATAATACCCCTAGTAGCAACAGTAATAATACCCCTAGTAAAACAACTCCACAAACCACTTCAAATTCCACCACTATGACAAATTCCACTACTACTACTGCTGCTACTACTACTACTACTACAAATAGTAACTCGGCAACAACGACTTCGTCTACAACAACAACAACAACATCACCAACAAATACTACCATTGCCATTAACACTGCGACGACAACCAACTCAACGACTGCAACTTCTACAACTACAACTAATACGAATGCTCAAAAGAAGAAAGATTCAAATGATACAAAACCTTCTGGAACTTGTAAAGTTTGCCAAAATGTTCAAGAAACTGAATCTGAAGTACTGATTCAATGTTCCGTTTGCTCTGCAAAATGTAAGTAATTTGATCTTAAAATCTTGGAGATTGATCAGATGAAATCGTGAATATACCCTATACAATTAATGGAATGTGGCTGTGAGATATCAATGAGTGTGATGTGGAGGACAGCAGCACACAGGTAGGTAGCCTCTATTTAATAAAACAGAATCCTTTAAACAAAACGTTTCGGCTAAATTTATTGCGCCATCTTCAGTTGTTAAAAAATATTTACATTGATTTAAGTTAATTTAATTGATACCATCAAATATTTAAAAAATTTTCCCTTATTTCAAAAAACTTAGTCTTATAGGAAAATAGAATTGTCATATGTGTTTGAAAAAACATAAGCGAACACTGTAAGTTTTTTGAAATAAGGGAAAATTTTTTAATATTTGATGTATCAATAATAACTGTAAATATTTTTTATACGCCTTTAACAACTGAAGATGGCGCAATAAATTTAGCCAAAACGTTTTGTTTAAAGGAGTGGAGGCTACCTACCCAGCTGCTGACCTCCAAATCACACTAACAGATGAAATCGTTTCAATATATATAATACATATGAATGGATGAGATGGCAGCCAGGAATAAATTTGGTAAAAAGTAAAAAAATACTCATTTTCTATATTAATATTCAATAAATTCTTCGACTTAACCAGGTATAGGTTATTTATGCCCGTTTGCACCAAAACATCTTACATCTTAAGCTCACCTTGAGCCTTCCAAAACGTAAAAAAACCGAAATGTGGCATTTTACCCATTCAACTATTTATATATAATAGAATATATATATTTTTTAAAAATAAATATATCTTATTGTCATTATTTATGCGTGTAGACACAAATAGAAGACCCGATTTTTTGTTTTCAAATTCAATTGTAAAATGTAAGACGAGCTTTTGGGATCTAAGATGTGTTGGTGCAAACGAACATTAACATGTTTTGTGAGTATATTAATTTTTCTGATAGGCCAAATGTCCCGTAGCCCCCGGAAATCAAGCTTAGAATCGACAGCTTTTCAGGGGCATACTTCCAAGCCACTGGACCCTCGAGCACACCCGCAAAAACTCACATTTCCCTCACGGAAGCCAGGCCACCAGCAAAATAAATATATTCATAAAATATGTTAGTAAATCTTTTTGTTGTTTTGCAATATATTATAAATTTAATTGTAGCCAGAGGAAAAAAACAATGTTCTCCCACTCTAGTCGTTAGAATGACATTTATGTTATTTGCAGGTCATCCAACTTGCCTTGATCTCACCCTGGACATGGTTCCTCATATCAGACGTTATGAATGGCAGTGTACAGACTGTAAGACATGCATCCAGTGCAAGGATCCTGCGGACGAAGACAAAATGCTTTTCTGTGACATGTGTGATAGAGGGTGGGTAATTGATAATCCTTTCTAATCAAATTTGATATTATAGTGAGAGGGATAATATCAAGTCCCACCCATGCGTTTTCTACGTGTGATTATTTAATTGTTTTTATAAAAGAAAATGAAAATCTTTATTGGAAATTTTCTAGGTTTGAACCATGAAAGTTTCCATTAAAAAATATATAATATTTTTTTAAAAACAATGAAATAATCACAAGTAGAAAACGCATGGGTGGGACTTTATAATTAAAGTCAAAAATTCAGTGTCTAGATTTTGATGGAAAAAAAATATGTTGTGACACCCCTTAGTTCAAAAGAGAAAGTTGTGTGCAACTAGTCACACCAGGTATTTTAAGAAACGTTCTCTTTCCAAAAAATTGAAAATCTTTCAGTATAATAATTTAAAATTCAATTTATTAAATTTAAAAATTCAGTTTAATTTTTGGCTAAATAGGCCTACTATACATAGAACAGTGGTTCTTAAAATGTTGTCGGCGGACCTCCAAGGATCCTCCTCGAAGTGGTTCCTGGGGGGTCCGCGAAACATTTCTAATTAAAAAATTATTTGCATTTTTATATAAAAAATTTTTTTTAATCTTACAACCAATATTTTTTAAATAACTATTAAACAATGATGGATAAGTAAATCCTTGTTATAAACATTTACGGCCATACTGTGAACAGTCCATTGTTATAAAATATATTATTTTATTATATAACATTTGAAGTGCTTTGTACTGAGGCGCAGAGCAGAGTATATTTTACTCCTAGTTTATTACTGAATCCATATACATTATACATATACACCAAGAAATTCATACTGATTCAAAAATCAAACTTGAAGGGTGACTTAAAAGTTAGAAAGGGGTCCGCGAGAAAAAATAAGTTCAATAAGGGGTCCCCGAACTAAACAAGCTTAAGAACCCATAATCTATAAGATCTCTACTATAGAAACCTATGCAAGACTAAAAAACAAAATTCTAATACATGCATTAAGTTATATGCAAACACAGATTGTGCTTAATCCTCATTCAGGCCTCACGAAATTTTTTTCTCGAATAATTGCATTTTTAGAACTGCATTTATTCAGCAAGCGAAATATTGGGTTTTTTTTTTTTGAATTATACTTTATAATTGAAAGTTTTTTTTTGGTACAGATGTAAATATGTGTGCGTTTCGTCGACATTCCCCATAGACTACATGTTAAATTTCAATGTTTTAATAATTAATTACACGATAATCCTGCGTCAGATCTGCCTCAAAAAATTATTTTATACGTATGTGATAGTGATTAATAACATATTAAAAAAATTAGCTTTTAATCTATTAAAGTGCCTTAACGTGCGAAGTGATTTTAAATAATATAATTAAATGATTTTTACTAACAACAGGTATCATATCTACTGTGTTGGCTTACGTCGAGTTCCTAGCGGACGTTGGCATTGTAAGGAATGTGCAGTGTGTGCATCGTGCGGTACCCAAGATCCCGCGGGCCCCAAGGAACAGGTCCCGAACAGCGCCAATACCGCTCAATGGCAACATGAGGTATCGCCAATTAAACATCCTTTCAACCAAATTAAAATAAATATACCAAGCCTTGTCACCTACACTAAAACACACATCAACAAAATAAATACAATATTATATATCCTTTAAAAAGAAATAACTCTTTCTTTAATAATATGTAAAAACTATTAGCCCCTAAAATCGTTTAAACAAACATTCGTACGGAACAGGCGCGTGAAAGACAAATGTTTTTTTTAATGCCTGAGATCTCATCTATATTTTTTTATTTATATAAAAATAAATATTACGGAAATCTTTTTTTTTCTTTCTTTTAAGCATGTTGGTTGTAGATCTTATTACAAAATATTAATGGAAAAGGATAGAGAAGGCGTAGTTACATGTCTAATCTATAGAAAGAAGAAAAAAGAACCATGCATTTTTTTTTTATAAAATGAAATAATATTTCTTTATTACTGTCAATTCATGAATGACTAAATTTTTATAAGTTGAAGAATTATTTAATCACTATTTTAAACTTTCTACTCTGCATTTTATGTGCCTTATTATTATAAATAAATACATTTATTCACAGTGAATTGGAGAAATTAATGGTAATTTTTTGAATTGGAAGATTTATTACAACTTTTTGTACCCAAGGTATTATTGGCCAGTTTGTAAAAATAAAAACGGTATTTTTACTATTTTTCGCTTTATTTGCGCTAGCAAGCAGTTTCGGTGGGAATCATCCACCATCTTCAGGCCTGAAAAATATATTTAATTTTTCAATTTACTTATTTGGTATAAAATGTAGGTCAATGTTAAAATATTGTATCTATATATCAGATTTTTCAATAAACAATTTTACTTTTATAAGTGTTTTAATAAGGATTTTTGCTTTATACAGGTAAATTAAAACACTAAAATTGTAAAATTGTTTATTGAAAAATCTGATATATAGATACAATATTTTAACATTGACCTACCTTTTTATACCAAAAAAGTAAATTGTAAAATTAAATATATTTTTCAGGCCTGAAGATGGTGAATGATTCCCACCGAAACTGCTTGCTAGCGCGGTAGCCAAGTCTGCAATTAAAGCGAAAAATAGTAAAAATACCGCTTTTTATTGTTACAAACTGGCCTATAATAATACGTTGGGTACATAAAGTTGCAATAAATCTTCCAATTCATTTATTCATATTCATAAAACAAAATTATTTGTTAGCTTTGAAATGATGGAGGCAAGAAAGATTTCCATCAAATTTCCAATTTTTGTGCGGTTTTGTTCAAAATTCTATCCCCCTTGAGGGACTATTTTATTAACAACGACTAAATACCAAATGACTTAAATAAAAATGCCTGGACCCCAATATGTATAATAATCATTAACGGATATCGTTTAAAGTCTTAAATGGCCTAAGTTGCCGAGAAGACTGTGTGAATGAGTGTGTGAATGTGAGGTGAATGAGAAAAAAGTGTGAATGTTTAAAAAAAAAAAAAAAAAAAAACAACGACTAGGCAAAATGGCCCAAATAGACTGATAACTAAATAAATTTTGGCCGAAACTCTTTCAAAATTTGGGAAATTTTTGATTATTTAGGGAGAAACTTTCTTGGATTGCGCTCTCTCAATTCCAATATTCAACCATAAAAACTTCTACAATAAATATTATATTAAATTATCATCTAATTATAAATAAATAATAAAACACAAGTTTAAGTTTAAAAAGGATTTTCTTTTAGCTAATGTGCATTTCGACGCAAATACGTCATAGCTCTGAAGATGACGTATTAACACAGAAATGAGCATAAGCTAAAGTAAAATCCTTTTGAAACTTAACCTTGTGTTTTATTATTTATTTATAATGAAATGATAATATAATTAAATTTAAGAATGTTTCAACTAGTGCCAACCGTGAATTTTTTGGATTATATTAAATATTATTAATTTTTTGCAATCAAAAAATTGAGCCTGAGTTGTCTTCACCCCAGCTAAAATTAAAATACAGATTAAATAATTCATTAATTTGAACTTGAACTTTTTTCCTACATTTGAAAAAAAAAATTTGAAAAAGAAGAGTTGTTTCTGTGCATGAAATAACAGCTTTCACTAATCCACAGGTTTTGGTGTCATGTTTTTATTTCTTTTTTCATTTTCTGGCAAATATAGTACAAGAAAGGGACAGGAGGCGCTAAAATCTATGCAGTCACACTCTGTGTTCCATGTTCGAAGTGAGTAATTTTTTATCCTTTTCTCTCTCTCTCTCTCTCTGTTTTTTTTCATTCCAATAATTAGAATTACTTTTTTCTAAATTAAGCTGCTATTAATTTTCTGTTGATTTATTTATATAGATAAATGTTTTAAATGTAATATGTTACAGATCTAACTCTAAAATGTTTTGATACTTTGCCCCTATAGGAGAATTCAGGGTTTTATACATTTTTAAATATTAATCTCAAGACCAGCCATGTCCAACAGAAAATCTTTACCGACCGGAATAAAATTTCACAAATAGAAAGTGGGCCACAAACAAAAAAATCTTGTGTGATAGGCGCACATATCAAAATTTTCTTTACCATCGCTAACGGTAATATGCTGCCATACCATATTTTTGGGTAGGGATATTTTTTAGTAGAGGAGGTCAAGGCAGCCGAAAGCAATAAAGAAAAAAATATATATTTCTCTTCCGCTTTATTTCATACACTTGTCGATGTTTCGGCTAATATTCCGGCCTTCATCAGGACAATGTGCTGTTTGCCTCGAGCTTAGAGGGGCTCTTGGCAAATCCTGACGTATTGTTGATGCGAACATTCGTCGGATGATTCGTCAGGAGCTGCCAAGAGCCCCTCAAAGCTCGAGGCAAACAGCACATTGTCCGGAACGTCGACCAGTGTATGAAATAAAGCGTAAGAGAAATATATACTTTTTCTTTATTGCTTTCAGCTGCCTTGATATCCTCACTACTCATTATACATTCAGCCACAGCTCCTGAAATTAATATTTTTTCAGTAATTCTCAAAAAAATACTCTAAAAAAATGGAATTGGGGGAAATAAACCCCCCTTTTAAACCCTTTACCCTTTTTCTTACACAACTTTTTTCAACACAAATTCTTCCATCTTCGCGCGCTCCCTTCTCCCCCTCTACTCTATAAAAATATATATATAAAAAAAAAAAACTTAAAAAACTTTAATGGGCACGAAGAGGGTAACCTAATTTTCTTAAAAAACTCTTAAAAAAAAAAAAAAGCGGTCCCCCCTCCCTCTCCCCCTCCCCCCCCCATTAATGCTCTAAAAAATTTGATAAATCATTTATAATTCTTTTTTAGATGCTATTTAAAATGTACTAATTTTTATCGGCCCCCCATACCATCAATGTGGAGGAAGGCCGAAAACAGTGAAATAAAAAGATAGACTTGTTTTCGGCCCTAATTATTTTATTTTCCTTTGTTGACGTTTCAGGGACTAAACGTCACCCATTTTCAGGACAAAGGTGTTAAAAAATTCTTAGCGCTGCATTCTTCAGTTGTTAGATAAGTAAGAATAAATATGTTAGTATATTTCAAAATATGCTAACATTCTTATTTGTCTACCAGTGCTAAGAATCTTTTTAACACCTTTGTCTTGAAGATGGGTGACGTTTACTCCCCTCAACGTTGACAAAGGAAAATAAAATAGGGCCGAAAACAAGTCTATCCTTTTATTTCAATCTTCTAAATATTTTTTTGTTATTAGAAGAAATATTTACTATGTATTATTTATCTAGACTCATCTAGCAATAGCGCGCGCTCTAGGGGGGGGGAGGACATCGGGTGCAAATTTTTCTTGGTACGGCCGGCCCTGAGTAGATAGTATCAAAAAATAATGAATTTATTAGGAATTCGCTATTTTATTTGAAGAAAGTTTTTTTTTTTTTATATTCAACCTACGCTGCTTTATTATTGGTAGTTATTAATTATTTAAAATTTCTCATTTATTTTTACTTAGAGGTTCCTTTCTTATTCAAAAAATTCGTTGTAGGGATAGAGGGAAAGCTTTTTAAAAGGGATTGATTGTTGTAGCAGGCCAAAAAAAAGCAATTATGAGAGAGTGTTGTGATGCGTGTGCAATTTTATTAAAAGGCTTTGGCGAAAGGGCCGTTATTGTCGGCAATGCGGGCGTTGCTTCACATCTACTAAACCCAATGACCAGCAGCAGCAGAAATTGGTCTCATGCCGGATATGCCAAGGCTCAATGCACCAAGGTAACAGAACAAACAAAACATCCATCTTTTCTCTTTCCCTTCGTTCTAACATACACTCTTAATGGCACTCTTATGCATGTTTTTTTTTTTTTTTTTTTTTAATTAATTATATTATTAGTAGACTCAACATGCACACATTTTATTTGCACGCACTTACCACTTAAATCTAAATATTCTATTAAATGAAATGGTGTTTCAAAGATGGATGAATGGCGAAAAAATACAAATTGGTATAAAGGCTTGTTTGAAAATTTTCAGCAAATGAAGAAGTTCAAGTTTTGACGACAACCTTATTGAAGAATTTAGAGTCCTAGTACATTAGAACGATTCGGGACATTGGTATATTGCACACAGAGCCGCCGACAGCCTTTTCGGGGCTGTCAATTAACCAAAAAAATTTAATTTTAATGATGAAGAATATGGCTGTTTAACTTAATATTGATAGCGGATGGCAGCCAGGAAAAATAAAATCAATTTCTATCAGATTTTTCTTTATTTAATTGTCGACGTTACGAAGTCGTGTCCTTCCTCAGAACTTATGATCAATACATAAATAATTATTACATAAACAATTTATAGCTGAGAGCTGAGATGTTATATTAATAAGAGGATAAAAATGAGAGATGCAGCTAAGGTTATTTCTTTATTCGATTAATTCACACAGCTGACGTTTCGGTTCCGTGTTTGAACCATCCTCAGAGCTCAAACACGGAACCGAAACGTCAGCTGTGTGAATTAATCGAATAAAGAAATAACCTTAGCTCTCTCATTTTTACCCTCTTATTAATAAATAATTATAATAAAATATCAGCAAAGACAATCATTTTTTCTCTATACTTACAATCAAATAAATACAGATTTTTGAACGAAAATTGAAATCGTGCATGAAATGAAACAATTTCAACAGTTGCAAAACTGAATGTATTCTTTGATGGCATTGCTTTAAGCCCTTTGCACCCCGGCCCCCCCCCCCCCCCCAAGTCTCTGACTTATAACATTTCAGTTTTTCAACTGTTGATACTGTTGAAATTGTATTATTCCATGCACGATTTCAATTTTCTTTCAAAATCCATCTGTATTTGTTTGACGATTGATTGTAATGTAAGTATAGAGAAAAAATGATTGTCTTTACTGATAATTTATTATTATTTTAATTATGTAATTATTTATGTAATGATCATAAGTCCTGAGGAAGGACGCGACTGGCATCCGAAACGTCGACAATAATAAAAAGAATCTGATAGAAATTGTTTTTATTTTTCCTGGCTGCCATCCGCTTTCCATATTTAATTTTAAATCCCCACAGAGAAAAAAATTAAATATTGTTTTCATGAGGCATTTAGAGTTTGAGCTCAAAGGGCCCGGGTCACTTCGAAGAGAAAAATTTAATGAAAATAGTAAAAGAATTTGATTTTCGAATTTTCAAATGCTTTTATTAATGATAACAACTTAGTTAAGCCTAATAAAATAAAAAAAAAATAACATCTTTATTCTTATAGAATGTATATATATGACCTTCCACATGAAAAATTTTCAGGAGAGCCGATTTACTAAAAAAGTTCAGTCAATTAGGGGCAGGGAACCCGCACTATCAGGGGTTCACAAATCTCTCATAGAAAAGCATTGGAAATCAGGTTCTAACTCGCTTTACGAAAAATACTGTATATTAATTTAAATTATCAAATCTTTCAAACATTTATTTGGACAACTCTTAGTCATATCCTGAGACGCCGCCCGCCAGAGCCTATCGCAGCTCAGTAAGAAAAAGTCCCTTTTCCAACAATGAAACGCTATTTTATTCATTATTATTCAATTTATTCATATTTTTTTTTGTATGATCATTTCAATTTAAAATATCCACTTAAATGTTTCAATTTGAATTTATTTTTTTTTTCCAGAATGTTGTTCAAACCCCGATGGTAGCTCCAGTCAAGTAGATAAAACAAATTTTATATGCTCTTCATGTCAAGATGTTAAAAATTCCTCAACGCCTTCTTTCTCGCCGTCTATTGTCAAAACGCCAAGAACTATCAAGGTCTGAAAACTTCTACTTTTTTTTGGCGAATTTGCCTTTATTTATACAGTTATTAGGTAAAGAGTAATAGACTATTCGCAAATAATACTACACCTAACAATTGAATTCTCAAAATAATTTGTATCCATTTTTTTTTTTATATTTAAGGAACTCAGATGAGGAAAATATGATTATTTATTTGTTTTGAACATTTTTCTTGTTTTTTTTTTATTCCTTACCTGTGTGTATTTATTTATTTATTTTTTGTAATTCAAAATTGAAGCAAGCAATTTGCTTATAATTTAGTTTTTATGTTAAAATAATTTTATTAACAATTTCTTATTAATTTTTATCATTTCTTTATTTATTTTAAGTTATGAAAATAAAGAAATTATAAAAAAATATTTGAAATTTTAACAAATTATGTTAAAAAAAAGTTTTTTTTTTTTTTAATTATCCAAGGAATTTTAATTCCTTTTCGGGATCTGAGGCCATTTTAAACTCCGAGGCCCTTTTTAGTTCAATTGTCAAGAAAAAGTTAGAATGAAAAAAAAAAAAAAAAAAACTCAAAAACGTTCAAAACAAATTCATCAATCTTTTTCTTCCTCACAAAATTCTTAATATCATAATCAATTTTCATTTCTCATTTTTAACTCCATATATTTATCAAATTCATTTACTTTTTTTTATATATATAAATATTTATATTTTGTAAAGTTTTGGTGAAGAGAAAGACTTAATATTTATTTGTTTAAATATCGAACATTTATATTAATGTAACGAATTAAAAAAAGAATTTTTTTTTAAAATATGTAATCAGGAAACTACCTACATATTGTAATGATGGAGTAGTAGAAGTTTTATAATTTGAAAACATTTCCTGAGTCATTCACGGATTATTTTACTACAAATTGACAAACAGTATTATTATTATCATGACGAGATATTTCTAGAAGTGACTTTGAGTAGCCGGAGGCTAAGCAAGAAACAATTTTCTTTTTTCACGATCAGGCCAGCAATTAGACCTATAAAATAGCATACAAATGAATTCGCATCTTCAATTTAAATAATATCACTCTCCTCGAATTGTGTTAATAAAATTATATTTGTATCTTGTTTCTATAAAGAGACTAAGCTCATATCTTAAGATTTTTTTTTCATTTGAAATATATATATATATATATAGGGTGGCCCAAAAGTTGTTAGATTATTTTAAAATGAAAGAACTTTTTTATTTCTTCTCAATTCATATTTATTATTTTATAAACAGAAAACAAGTGGTTTTCGCGACATGGTCTGTCTGTGAACAAAATATCTCAATAACGAAAAGAGCCTAGGTGGTTAAAATTTTATATTTAAGTTAGACGCCCGCCCCTCTAGGGCATGAAAATAAACTTTTAATCAAAATCGGCCAAAGAGTACTAGTACTTTACTGATGTACTTTTTCAGTTTTTTTCGATTTTCTCAAATCCCAACGATTTTGATTAAAATTCAAAAATCAATTATTTTTTATATGTTTTTAAAATGTATATTCTCATTTTGCCATTGAAATCTTTTGAAGACCACTTAACTCTTGTACTTCATAGAGAAGATAGGAGAAATAGTTGCCATGGTAACAAAATATAAATATTTTTCCATGTTTATAAATTTTATATCTTGAATTCTAATAATATATGCCGACACAAAAAATCTGTTGCGACCAGTCACACCAGATTTTTATTCTAGAAAATGATCTGTTATTGACAAAGAATCGGGCCCGAGTTGCCGAATCGTGTTTCAACAAAATAAAATTTCTCCTTGACTGAATCCTCTTCATTTTTTTTAAGGTCTTTTTCGGCATCGAAGGCCATTTAGACCCCGTCTCTATTGACTCTTCATTTATTCTGCATACGTATACTCCATCATTACAATAAATTGTTTCCAGGCAGCAGTGACTAAACGTTCAGTATATATATACAGCCTATTATTCACTTTTTAACAATTTCAAATTGTTTAATTTTTATATAGATACAAACATTATATATATATTATAATTATTATGAGATTTAATCTTTTTTATCTGAATGTAATTTTAATTTTTTTTCTAAATGTAATTTAATTCTAAAATACATACTTATTTGTAAAAAATATATTGTTTCTTTTTTTAAGTCTTTTAGGCTTTTGAGGCCTTATATATAGACTTCTAAATGATTCACTTATATATTATGAATGATACAATTTCACTGTGTTGTCAAATTTTTCCATTTATCAATATACTGGTATATTTCTTTTTTAACAGATGTCATTCGTTGTATTCTTCCCATTTTGCAAAAAGAAAAAGTAAAGGCATTTTAGGGATATAATGATAGGAATAAACAGCAACAATGCAAGGCTAATTATTTAAACTACAACACTTTTTGACAGTTATAAGTTTATTTTCCCAAAATAAAACAAAATATTAATGAACATGATTCTTGGCAAAGAACTTAAAAATATCACTAACAAATTATAAGTGTAAATTACATCACCCTTTTTTTTTTAATTTTAAAATTTCTTTAAAAAAAAAAAAAAAAGTAAAAACATTTAAAAAATACAATCAAATCTCAAAAAAAAAAAAGAAAAATGGAAAAAATTTCATATTAGAATATAATTGTTAATTTTAGATTGAGAGCATATTTTTATTTGCTTTAAAATAAAACATTTATTATTTTTTACTTTTACTCAATCTAATTTTAGTAAAGAATATATTTAAATTGTGAGTACTTATTATTTAATTTAATGGAAACTTTTATGCGAGTGTAAATTCTGAATCATTAATAATTATTTGTATTTAAAGAGGAATATATGTAGGCGTAAATGAACGGACATTTATGCCTCTATATCCAAGTTTATTAAAATTGTTGCCTCACTTTTCAATTCTAGAAATTATATTTGAATTTTTTTTTATAAAGGTCTTCGTTGTCGTTTTTTCTCATTCTAATCTAATTAAATTTCTTATAAGAGGGAAGAAGGGAAAAAGTTTTAATGTAATTTTTATTTATTATTTGGAATGGAATAATTGTTAAGGGACTTCAGGAGGGCACATTGAATCTTTGATCCGAAAATACTTAAGCATTTTAAAGTATTTTTTATGCGTTTTTTTTTAAATTCGTGGGCATTTTACATAATAGATTTTTTTTTTTTTTTTAATTACGATCAATTAAAAATTTTTTATTAGTATTTATAGAAAATGCAAAAAAAAACTCTATTATGAAAATTGTAATTTTAATTTATTTAAAAATTAACGGCCAAATAGTTCAGCAGTCTTGCAAAAGATGGCAGGCTAGTCTAACATCCGGCATTATCAGATCACTTATAATTTAAGCCTAAATTTATATCTTTTTATGGTTTTATAAATGAATATATAATAATATTTATAAACTAGTCATTATTAAAAGATCAACGAAAATCAAACAAATACGTGAGATTAAATATATCCCTACCATCCTGCCATCTGTGGGCAAATTTTCGTAAATAGATGGGCTTTTTGGCTAAATTTTTAAGACCCCTAACGCCATCTTAGCGGCAAAAACATGCTTGCCACCTGAAGCCTTAATCTAATGGCTCGTATCCACTTGTTACATTTGCCCGTGGCGCTTAGCTGACGTTTAATTGCCTTCAAAATATGAACTGACTGGCTTTCAAAAACTAGTGGATTCGAGCCTTCAGAGACAAAATTCCTTTGACATTTTCAGTAAAAACAAATAAAAATTAAATATTTAGAAATTAACCACACTATTATAAAGTTTTCATTAATTTTAAATAACTCATCATTTCATCATATCAATAAATATTATATTTTATTTAATTTCATTACCAAAATAAAGAAAAAAAAATTAATTTTGCGAAATAAGCCATTTTCCTTTTTCTTTACTATCCATGAAAAAAAATTGTCTTTTTAGCATCTCTAATTGTGGCCCAAATAAGTCACAGCCTGTTAATTTATTAATTCCCTTAAAGCTTTTAATTTTTAACGCTATAATTAGAATAAATCCACTTCAATAAGGGCAACAATTAAATTTGCTTTTATTCAATAAATGAGCATCAAATTCACTGGGACGAGTTTCTTTGAGAGAAAAATAATCTAATAAGCTTATATAAAATAAAATGTTCTTTTTGAAGAAACGAGATTTGTTCTTTAAAATGTAATTTTTTTTGAATTTTTCATTACCACTTAATCAGGTCTATTCTCCTAGCAAAAACGTTAACTTTTAAGATCTGAAATCAGGGTTAATTCATTTTAACACCTCATTGCCTCAAATTGCTATTCTGAAAGCAAAAACTTTAACGACAAAGCGTTAACATTTAGTCAATAGTGTTAAAAAGTAATATTATGTCTAGGGGATGGCTTTAATATTTTAACTCCATATTTAATCCATCAAAATGGCGTCTTTAACCAAAAAGCAAGGTTATGATTTTGACAGCTTTGAAATAAAAGCAAAATGTTAACGTTGCTGTTGGAACTAGGTTTAGAGAAGAGCATTCTTTTAGCGATGGGTGTGTCAGATAGGCCTACTAGATTGAGAATAACAAATCAAGATAGTAATGCGCATGCGCGAGAGGTATCCTATTTATTGAGTTAAAATATAAAATAATATATCGACGTTCTAATTAGCAAAGTGCCTAACTCCATTTTTGTTTATTTTTCAGGAGAGCCAAAAAAACATTTCATTGTCATTGTTAGAGCCCCTGTTATAAACACTTTTCGAACTGAAAAATTTGAATTACGCTCTTACCCAGTTCAGGGCATAAGGAGAATGATATTTTTCAACAGAAAATACAAAAAAATGATTTTCGAAAAAAGTGGAGTTGGACACTTTTCTACTGAGAGCGTCGAAATATGTTCTGGAAGGTTTCCACGTCCGGATGTATGCGAAGATAAGTTTTCTCGGGTTTAAGTCGCGTGGGATGTTGAGATTTACTCGACGTTTCGGCTCTCCTTTTGGAGCCATTTTCATTCAACCCAAACAGAACACACAACAAACCCTTAAAACTTGGTTTAGGGAATAGCATCATTTTTTAACGGTGATGTTATTACTATACTTTTTAACACCCAATTTATGATGTTAAATTTTAACGTCTGTTTTTAAAGAATAGACCTGAATAACGCTTAAAAAAAATTTTTATTAAAGTTTTGCTCTTTCTATTAAGCCTCATATCCACTTGTTGCAATTGCCAGGTGAGTAAATGCATCAGATGGATACATGCCTTTAAAAGTATAAAGATTCTTGTTTACATTCAATGAAATGATAAAAGATGTTCATCTCAGAAAGCAAACTAAAGAATGGCTTGAGATTTTTCTCAAATACTCTCTATTCTGGGACTATATTGACTTTTTAATAAATAATTCAAAAGTGGAGAGCAATTTGTCTTTACAAATTATCGTGGGACCAGTAGAAAATTTTTTTGATGAAAGACCTTTTAGAAAAATATAGATAAGTATAAAATATTTATATATTAGTTGGTCTGTATGAAAAAGAGCTTTTTAAAATTTGAAACAAAAGAGATATGATCCTCTATAGAATTAGGATATTCGCGGAAGCTCTTGATAAAATATATATTTTCTGGAACGCTTGCAAAATTCAGATGATTATGAGCAAAAATAAAAACGAATCGTGTCAAGCTCTCCCTGAACGAGACAGAAAACATTCAAACAGAATAGTCCCATTTACACAAACTCTAAGTTCTAGACGCGGCACTAAAATAACTTGCTTTTTTTAATTGTTCATTAGGCTTTAAAGAAATTATGTTACAATTTTGAAGAAGATAATTTAGGATAGACTTGCTATTAGATTTGAAAATTATATTTGATCAGATTATTATTTCAAAATTAATGAGCATTTTCTTTATCATGAAAAAATTTATTTAAGATGATTAAGATTTAAATACTTCAAGTACATAAAAGAATGGTACGATTAGAAAACGGAATAATTCCCTAATTAGAAAGCAAAGCAAATTTCACATTTAAAAATACGAAAATACGAGAAAAATTTGTTAGAGCAGCAAGAGGCTTCTTGTCTTTGAGGGCAGTTTTGGTGATAAATTTATAAGAAGGCCGAATAAATTTGTATAAATAAGAAATTACATATACAATATTCAAGATACTATACACGTCGCGAAATGAGATCTATATAATTAAATATTTATTAATTCATATACCCGAAAAAAATAAGGGTGTGCCGCCGGGAGTTGAACCACGGATCCAGGGCTGGACTGGAAACACATTTAGGCCCGGGAAATATCGGCCCGCAATATTAAATTTAAAGAAAAAAATTACAAAAAAGTACATTGGTAATTTAAAACCTTAAATATATTTGAGGGCTCACCGGGATATTCCCGGTATCCCGGTGCACGGATCCACCAATTTGTACTCGGAGTGGCCTTACCACTAGACCACTGCAAGGCATTCGGGTATATGAATTCACTCAGAAAGCAATTTTAGTTATCAGGATACGTGGTTTAACTCACGGTGGCACCTCCTTACTTTTTTCGAGTATATGAATTAATAAATATTTAATTATATAAATTTGTATAGCATAGCCGACCAATTTGTAAGTACATAATCCGTATGATCGAAATGAAATAATTTGCAGTTTCCTCCTTTAAAAATTTAGTACTTATAAATTTTTCACTTGTTACAACCAACTAACTTCAAAGATAAATAACCTAAAGCTAAGTTCTATAAATGTCGCATGTTCAAACAGGGAGAAAATTCGTCACATCTAATAATCAGATCCTTTAAAGTTGGCTGGTGATCTGCACAATTTTTATAATTAAGCTCTTTAAGGGAAGCGTGTCAGCTTTTGTAACCGTCCCCGTCCCCGTCCCGTGCACACCCAGGCCTGGACAAGAAATTAATTTCTTTTCTTCGTCGTCACTTGTATTTTGTTTGGTAGGGCCCCATCCCGGAAATCCTCTGAGGAAAAACTTTGCCTTGGACCGTGTGCGGAAGAAAACGGGCAGGCAGTTTTTGACCAAAAAGGTTTCTTGGTCTGATAGAAAAACCAATAGGAAATACTGGCAAGTTCCTAACTGTCCAAGCCGACAGGAGGTTGTGCGGCATTTCGTCAGTTCAGTTTAGTTCAGAGTATTTAATGAATGCTGCAAACAATGCTAAAAGGTTAAAATAAGTTGCAGGCTAATTGTGCCAATCTCTTTAATTCAGAAATCAAATTGATATGAGGAAATTCTCCCCAAAACTTGTGTGGCGGAAAGATCATTGAGACTAGAAATGCACAGTTTTTTCTCAGAGACTAAGGAGGCAGATGACGAATCGGATACGAATCTAGGTGCAATTCGAATTCCACTTGCCGTAAAAATTATCTAACTTTTGTCATTGCCTTCCCCTGGGGTAGATAGTAGAAAATAAATAGGGTGTGATATCACAATGAGCCTTAAAGGGGAATTGGGAACAGCCGAACCCCTCCCTCAGAGGATTTCCGGGACGTGTATGGGAGTCTTTAAATAAATTAAGGAAAAGACCGGAGAATAAAAACCAGCATTAGATGGATGCCTCACATCACCTTTATTTCGTAGGTACTTCGGCCGGCATCACGCCTGCTTATTATCAGTTTTTTTGTACTGATGATTGACCGAAATATCTACGAAATAAAGATGATGTGAGGCGTTCAACTAATGCTGATTTTTATTCTCCGGTCCTTTCCGTATGATCCAGCGAGCAAGTTCCAATCGTAATTAAATAAATTACAAAACGCAATTTATAGCTGCGATGTTATATTCATAAGAGGGTAGAAAAATGAAAGACGCAGCTAAAGTTTTTCCTTTATTTATTTAATCCGCACAGCTGACGTTTCGGTTCCGAGTTTGAACCATCTTCAGAGCGGGCGAAATTTTCATGACTTTGACAGTTCTGAAGATGGTTCAAACTCGGAACCGAAACGTCAGCTGTGTGGATTAAATAAATAAAGAAAAAACTTTAGCTGCGTCTCTCATTTTTCTACCCTCTTATGAATTAAATAAATTAGTTGGAAATACTAATAATTCCAACTAATTTAAAAGTCTCAATTAGATTCCTAATTGCAATTCAATCTCAATTGACATGAGACTCAATTTCTGACAAAGTCAATTTTGGAGAAAGTGATTTTATAACTTTGGCTGACAATTAAAGAAAAAAAATATTTCTTTACTATGTACAATTTAGAAGCTCAACTCAGCTTTAAAATAAAAACCCCTAGGGACCACCCTCTTCTGAATTTCCTATTATTTTATTCGCTCATGTATAGTAGATTAAAAGCTCCGAGGCTTAAATTAAAATTTTGTTGTTATCATCTGTATTTTTTATTTAATTTTATAAATATATAAATCTTTCTTCTTTAAAAAAAAAAACTTGCCAGTATTATTTTTAAAGAATAAAATTAAAGATAAAGCACATTATATAAATTCATAAAGAGGATATTATCAAATTAACAAAAAAAAATTCGGAAAAATTTTTTATTTTAAAAAATTAAAAAGATGTTTTAATTCAGGCCTTCTTTTAATAATAGAATTCACGGTCATATTTCATTTATTAATCACAGCGCGCTATTTTAAAAACTAAAACACTTTTCTTTTTAAATATATATATATATATCGATATCGATTAAATAAATAATATGATATATAAAAAGTTAGGTATAAAAAAAAGTAAAAAGCGAGAACGGATATTTTTATAAAAAGATTTTTATATTTATAAAAGACCAATCCATTATATTCCCTAAATAAATTTTATAACATTTCTATATTGTATTAGGCATTTAGAAATAGAACATTTATAATCTATTATGTTTAAACTCAAAAAAAGCGGTTCGTTTCAGTTAATTCTTTTTTTTTTTAAGATGTCTTTCTTTAAAGGGCTATATAAGAAATAATTTCAAAAAACAAAAAGGTTTTATGTATTTGTTCATAAATTATTAAGTCTAAAAATTGAAGAATAGGCGCAAAGTGAGATGCAGGCGGCGAAGGCAGCGCTGAATTGAGTTACAGTTCTGTGGCCCGCGGCAATTTCTGTGTCAGATCCGCAAGTCTCTCACATCCCAGAATTGTGCTGCTCTGGGCTGTCTCAATTGGCACAATCGCGTTGCTTCGCCACCTGCATCTCTATGAACGCCGATCATAAGAGGCGTAGAGCAAAATTTAATAGTACCATTTTTTTTTTTTTTTTATAAGTTTATATATTAAAATTCTGTTTGATGAAATGTCTTATATATAAAAATTAAAAAGGTCTAATAAAAATATTTTCTCTTTGTTGATAAAAAAAGTAGTATAGAGAGAAATTTTAAGCATATAAATGAAAAGAATTTAAAAATATAAAAATTATGTTTAATAAAATTTCAAATGAAATCTCATTTTTTGTGAAAATCTTTCAAATATAGCCCTGGTCTCCGTGAAATATATAGTTTTAATTGCATATTATAAAAAAAAATATATTTATCGAATGATATCCTCTATAATTTTTATCTCGCTTAGTATTTTTAGTGCCTAACACCACATATCGATAAGAATGTATGTGGACTATGCATTTCGAGAATTGGTATAATGCTATGTACAACGTTATATTGAGACAGAGTGGGTGAAGAGAATAGACCGTGAATTCGGTTCAAAGAAGGCGCTCGACCTGTCTTGTAAAAGAGACGTAAATAGCATACTGTATTTGGAGCCGTATCTCTTAAGAGTTTTCTTAATGCATAAGAGATAATCTCAACAAGAATGTCATCCGGCATTGAACTTGGGTCATTGACATGGGGCGAAGATTCTTCACCACAGCCACTCACCAGGGGCCCGGAGTTGGAGCTCGCTGCAAAAGAAAAAATATTTTTATGAGATTAGAAAAAAAAAAAAAGAAAAAAAATTATTTATCTTACCTGTGGAAACGTAGCACACCACAGCAGAAACATTATTTTCATAATTCCATCTTCTACGAATTGAAATACGAAAATCGCCAATGCAACAACCAGTTTCTTCATCTGCAAATTAAAGTTATTTACCAGGTAAGAAAATATATATGGGTCATTCTACAAAAATAGGTTAACTTCCCCTAATTGCAAATAATTCAGTGACTACCAAACATATAGACTTTTTTTAAATAATAGAAAAATTTAATAATTTTTGGTCACACATGATAAATAATATATAAAAAAATAAGAATGCTTGGACCCCATATATGTATATTAAATCAATAACGGTTATCGTAAATGTCTTAAATGGCCTAAGTTGCCGAAAAGACAGTGTGAATGTGAGTGTGAATGAGAAAAAAGTGTGAATGTTTATTTAAAAAAAAAACCCCTAAAGTCAGTCCCCTGGCATGTACCAGCTCATAAAGTGAACATGCAAATTTATTTAAAACTATTAGATTTATATCATAATTATCCATACCGATATAATCTAAGATACTTTATTAAGCGTTGTTAAGTCATAAATTTTGATTTTAAATAAATTTACAATATTTTTTTTTAGAGATGAAGAGATGACGTCACGTGAATATAAGTGAGGTGGATCATGTAATTGTTGGGTTACTATGGTTTTTATTTATTGTATTATATTTGTTTTGTTTGTTTTTCTTTGAGTAAATAAATAGTTAGTTTTTTTGTAAAACTTGTAGACTTATTGAAGCGAGAAAAGATAAAACTTGATCGAAACATCAATACCAATTGAAAATAGCTTACATTCAAATCGATTATTATCGCGATGAGCCCAAATATGCCATTCGAGAAGAGCTCCTTTTGGTAATTGAGAGACGACAAGGTAATCAACGATGGCATTATTGGTCCGCTTCTCCCATTCTTTTCTTGCTTCTGGGATATATGATGGATGAGTGACATAACAGATTCCCTAAAATAAAAATAAAAATAATAGCTAACATAGCTTTAATAATCCAAATAAAAAAGCAAAACATTGTGTGGTTTTATGAAACCACGATGCAAGTGAAACTTTTTTCGGATCGTAGGCTTTTAACTTAAAATTTTCAGAAAATTATTCAATTAAGGGTATTGAAATCGCTTTTTTAATCTCAATTTTAATAATTAGAAAATGGGAATGATAATGGGAAATCAATTGGCGTATGTTAAATTAAAAACTGAGAATAATATTTATTTAGTATTTGAATCATTTTAAATTATTTTAAAAATTATATTTTATCAATTTAAAAATTGAAAAATTAAATCTCACAATTATTTTTTTATAATTCGTCATATATATTAAATTTCAACTTTCCTATTTTTGTCGTCATGGCTTGTGACGTCATAACTTGTAGCGTCACGGCCTTTGACGTCACGGCTTGTAACGCGACATGCTGATAGAGAAACGAAAAAATTTGTGTCGATCAAAATAGAGTTTCACTTTAAAAATAAGGCTAATATAAAGAATGTGAGTGTCTCGTTTTCTATGATAAATAATTTTTTCGGATTATTTCTTTTACCTAAAAAAGAGCGCGGAAAGCCAATTGGACCAAATAACGAAAATTTGGAAGAAATAACGAAGGTGAATTTAACCTTTATAAAAGGTGTTTTAACTTACTTTTTCAGAGTTTTTTTCTTGTTCCATTGTATTTATCAGCTAAATAAACAGTAATTGGGCTATTTGGGTTGTGATTACTAGAATATTAAATTAGGCTATGTAGAAAGTCCTAAAAATTTTTTGTTTATTTGGCGGCTCGCGACATTCGGTTAATGATGGACGGTTCTGTTTTAGATAAAAAAATGTTCAACAAGTACTCTACTAGGAACTTTTTAAACGCTACTATTAAAATTAGCTCATATTGATTTATTTCAGATTGGTTTTCGTGCATTTTTTGCATTCTTTTTTTCTTTTATATTCTTTGTTGATTTCTTTGTTTTTTTTACTAACAAAGTGAGCTACAATATTCTTGAGTAAATAAACAAAAAATTTTTAACAATATTTCTATTATATTTTATTTAATATTCTAGTAATCACAACCAAGCTAATTTAGCTCATTAATACAATGGATCAAGAAAAAAAAAACTCAAAAAAGTAAGTTAAAATACCTTAAGTAAGCGAGACACTAACATATTCTTTATTCGCGCCCTAACAAAAAATTAACACTTAAATTTCCCAAGTTAAAAAAGACAGGAGAGGAATACCTGGACAACGTCTCTAAGCTGCGTGTTGGAATCCATGGCTCGGACGATTCGACCGACATGTCGAAGAGCAAGGCGACATTGTTTTCGAGCTCCCCCTCCACCAATTCCATTGTTCCTGGAACCATTGCGATCTGGCCGGCCACGTGAATAAAGTCACCCATCTGTTTGGAATTAAAATATAGCTGGTTGAAAAGTTCAACAAATTTAATTTGTGATTTTTCGGATCTTAGCAGACAACCAAATAACCAATAAACAGTGTATCAATGAAGGAAGATCGCTACACTTAGGTAATTTCGCAAAGTAGGCGAAACCACCACGAGGACGACCTGTACCTTTTCAAAAATCAAATTTCTTTTTTTGATAGAAAAAAAAAGAAAAGCCAAGCGCTAACAAGGCCTAATTATTTGATATCAAATCATTGATTTAAGGCACGAATAGTCAATTTTAATATTAAGGTATTTATTTTGGTTCATAAATAATTTCTCTAATCAACATAACGACAACAGTTTTTGCAATTAAAAAAATTTATCAGAAAATTAAAATGAATTAATTCTTCTTATATTATAACTTATGAATCTGTTAAAACTATTTAATGTATTAAAAATTCAAAAATAGTCAATATATAGTAAAAAATCTAATAAAATAAATAATATATATAAATATTTTTATATTAGTGCCATCTTTTGAAAAATAAACGAATTAAATGCATCTTACGCAATAATGAATTTCTAATAATAAAAATATAATTTAATTATTAGAAAATTATGAATTAAAAAAAATATTGGATGTAGTAATTAAAATAAATATAAATACACCATTCTATTTTTAAAGAAATTTTATTAAATATAAATAATTAATTAAGCTATGGATAGTCAGCAAGAACTGGGGAAAAAGTATTTTTGGATTGTGATGAAATGTGGTATCAGTGGCGTCATTTGGGGGGGGGGCAGAGGTGGGGCATTTGCTCCCCCTCAAGGAGACATTCTGATTTTTGAAATAAAATATTTAAATTATTCTAAATAAAATCACTCCAAATTACATTTTATGAGTATACAAACTGTATAAAATTTAAACAATTAATTAAATTTTAAATATGTTTTGGCCAAATTTGAGTTATACCATTTGCATAGTAAATTTTAAGAAAAAAAAATGTTTGCCCCCCCCCCCAAGATTCAAATTCGTCCCGGCCCCCTGAAGCTATGGGTAAGGAAAAAATTTAAAGAAATTTTGGACGCCACTGATGTGGTAATTTTGATATATATTTTTTGCAATGGATGCATAAGGTCCGAAGACCTATAATGACCAGTGGTCACATGCAGCCAAGAAAAAAAGGAGAAGCATAAAAGAGGAACTCAATTGCGCTAACTGAGATTATGCCTGTTGAGGTTAGACATGAAAGTCTGAAGATTGTGGGTTTTGGGGAAGATAGACGCAGGGAGCTTGTTCCAATCACGGGAGGTCATGGGGACAAAGGAAGATTGGAATTGACTAGTTCTATTAGTTGTGAGCTGAACACCTTAGGGATGCTGGGACGAAGTCTCCCTTGTGTTCCGTGTATAACTATGTTGCATTGGGTGGAATAATTGCTTAATAAAGAATTTAAAAGTTTTATTTTGAATCATAAATAATTTTTCTTCGGTTAGTCTGAGAGGAATAAATACCTACCCGAACAGCTTGACTATAAGGGCCAATGTTGGCCGGAGCCCAGTGGCTGATTCCCTGAACATGCATAGCGTGACGGCTTTCAAGATCCCTGTGTGCAAGAGCTTCGATGGCTACAGGATGCGACGCAGGTAGAGGAACTGCTACGCAGGCACGAACTGGCGGTGGATGATCGCTCGAAAATTCACGCAGGTATTCTTGGTTAAGTATCGAAAATTCGGACATGTCTTTTAGGAAGACAGTCACAGCTACGATGTGGGATAATGACATCGAATGGCTTGAAACAAGATCTAAAATAGAAATAAGAATTTAATTATTCTCTTAAACTTAATTATCAACTTACACCAAATAAATAATTGATTTTAAAATTAAATAACCCGAAAACATAAATTAATAGGAGAATGAAACAAAATTGGAATTTTCAAAACTGTAAAAATCTGATACAGAATTTTCGAAATTAGTTACAGATGTTGCTAACAAGTGGCAGTGTACGTAAGAGTGATCTTCAGCCCAAAGGGATCAGTCTTAGGACAGTTGAAATGTGAAAGATGGTCGGGAAGTCATGTATTCCATGAAATCATGTGTTCTAAAACTCTGTATTGCATCTACTGGTATACCGCCCACTGTGGCAATATTTGTAATCAATTTCGAAATTTCTGTATCAAATTTTCCTCTTCTTAGTCAGAACATTATGGCTTATGTGTTGTGACTCGTATCTTTTCAGCAAGCAGCTGAATCCAATCATATCAGTCCCGATTCACTCCCTGAATGGGGTTTTTTAAAGGTTATCATCCCTATATATAAAAACGGCTCAGGAATTTTAGTCGCTATATCGATCCTGTTTTATTTCTTACAAGACCTAAGCATTCTTGTAGTTAACAGTCCATGACACCAGAGCATTCTTCTATAGCAATACATTTCCTCGATCCTACATTGTTCACTTGATTGGCAGCATATCGCAAAAATCACAAAAGTCTGCATGAGAACTTAATTTGAAGCGATTAAATATATACTGTATAAACACTTGGACCGCTCCGAAATTTTTGCAGCTTTCAAAATTAATATACTCTTATCGATTTTTGTTTCCGAGTGAATTAATTTTAAATTCATGGACTCTTTTGGTAAGTGATATTGTCTTTCTCTTTAACAAAGTCATGATTTCATTTCATTTTGGCTTAAAATTAGATGACCTAATTTTGTTTAATTATAATATGAGACTCCGTGATTGTATTTAGACAATTTAATTAATAATATACCTCCTAATTAATTTGTTTCTAATAGGTACCTACTGTTCAAAGTTGCAAGTGCCTGTTGAGTGGCTTCCAGAATATTGGCTCCATGTCCAAGAATGCCCCCAAACCAGCACCATCCGGATTCATTTTCTTGCATTTGGGCTTCAATTAACTCACAATTGCCATCAGGTGAATCTTCATCATTTAACTCTTTCTCATTTGGAGAAGCCTCATCGTTTGTTGAATCGACCATGGTATCTATATTAATATTCTTATTATTAGTAGGGGTTAAGGGTGGAACTGGTTCTTCCAACGAGTCTTCATCTGGTTCGCCACGTCGAATCAATTTCGTTTCTGTTACATCTTCGTCGAGGTCGGCAATCAATTCTCGCCAAGTTTTTACATCAAGATCAGCAATTCGATCGCTAAGTGGCATTGAAACGTCCATTCCCTGAATATTAAAAAAAAAGAAAATTATTAGAATATATTATCTGTAACAGCCAAAAGTATCCATTTGCAAGAGTTGTGACTGAGAGATTTCTCTCTAAACTTAGAGACATTAGAGCAAGCGCCTTATTTAGTTGCGTCCAACACATAAATCAAGCTCTCTCTAAACTTTATGGTTTCTCTCACCGATAGGGTGACAGCTAGAGTGGATACTTTTGGCTGTTACAGATAATACATATTTTCTAATTATATACTGTATTCTATATAAATTGTACCTTCTGTATTTGGAAGCAAATTATATAACGATGTTTTTGCCCTATTTTACCAAATATTAAATTTTTTTTTTTTTTTTTTAAGGTCTTTTTCAGCATCTAAGGCCATTTAGACCCCATCCCTATTTATTTCAAATAATTTGAAGTCAAATAAAATGAAATAGATTTTTCTCACTTGGGACGGGACCCTGGCACGAGAAGCTAGTGTCTTCTCTCTGAGCCACGGGTCAAAGGAAATATTCAAATTTAAAAATAAATAAAACACTTTTAAAATCTTTTTACATCAATCATTCCACCCGATGCAACAAATCCCCGAAACCCAAGATCCCAAGCTTACGATACTCGATTTCAGTCTACCTTTGTCCCCATAACCCCCCATGATTGCAATAAGCTACCAGCCTCTATTTTTCCCAAAACCTACAATCTGCAAACCTTCAAATCTAACCTCAACAAGCAACTTCTTAGGCCGACCGTACACCGATTGAGCAAAAACGCTCAATGACAAAACATTTTTGACGAATCGTGCCTAAAACTGTTTTTTTCAATGCTTTTCTCTGGGTCAACGCACACCGATTAGGCAAAACACACAATTGGGCATGATTCGACATCAGTGAACAAAATGAAATGTTTTGGCATTGAGCGTTTTTGTCTAATCGGTGTGCGTTGGCATTGGAGAAAAAACGCTCAATGATAAAAACATTTTCTCCACTGCCAGCACACACCGATTAGGCAAAAATGCTCAATGGCAAAACAGTTTGCGTTGGCATTGAGCAAAACGTTTCGCTCTTGAACTGGTCGAAGAGCGTTTTGCTCAATTGGTGTGCGTTTAGCCTTACTATTAGAACTCCCAGTTGAGTCTCTCCCCCATCCTCTTAGATTTTCCCTTGTTCTTCCTGGTTGCATGTAACAATAGTCATCATAGGTTTTTGGACTTCAGGCATCCATTCAAAAAAAAAAAAAAACTTGGTACAGTTTGCATAGAGGAACATCATTCTAGTGTATAATCTCAAAATATTCATTTTTAACTTAATAACTCACTTCTTTATCTTCAAGATGAAAGCTTGTAAAATTTAAATAGCCTACAGGCGCAATCGCATCATTTGAATGAATAACTGTTTCATATTCATCACTAAGAAAAAAAAAATGAATTAATAGAGAATTAATTAACTTTACAGAAGTAATAAAAAAAAAACCTACATGATTATCGTTTTTACAAATAGAGGACAATCTAAAGTAAACGTTTCATATTCTCCTCCTTCACCGCATATATTTAATCCATATTTATCTTTCTGGAAAAATAAATTTAAAAAAAAATTATTATAAATTACGAATATAAAATGAATTAAGGACAGCTTTCATAATCAACTTTTTGGTTAAATTTTGTAAATTTGGTGTTGTTTATCTTTTCCTCCGAATCTATATTTGGCGACAAATATAATGGTTTCAGAGGATGATTCTCTACTAAAAACTTTGATCATTTCGTCTCAAACTTAGAAGAGTGGGACGAAACTTACTATCCAGGGGTTAGAGTCTTCCCAGGATTTACCAACAATGCGTCAAGACTTTCATTCGAATCATCTCGAATTCGCCATTAAGCATTCAAGATGCTGACCAATAACATTTATAATGGCGAGAGGCGAAAACCCACCGATCAGAGAAGAAAATAAGAAGATGGGTCATATTGTCCACATTATTTTTAAGGTTTATTTCGTACAGAACGAAAAGCAAGAATTAGCGCACAGTGCAGGGAGGCAATGAGCGTGCATAAACTTACGGGAAAGTCCCATCCATACATTTGTGAGTAAGTATTTTGATTAAAAAAGCCGCCTTTAAAGAATAAAAAAAAAAACAAGATTTACCATTTTTATAATATGCGGTTGTAATTCGCTTAAATTGAGACCGAGATGTTTGGAGGGGTCAAGACCAAGAGCTGCAACTTTAATAATTATAGCTTGGACATTACAATCAATCATCTCTTGTAAAAGCTCTCCTTGATCACGCCGCCATAAATAAGCTAGAGCAACCAATCCAAGTCGTTTACAGCTGGAACAAAATAATTGGCCTCTCTATGAAATACCTTCATATATACATTCCTAAGTGAATGTTTAATTATCAATAAATAAAAAAAAAAATGAGATACCAGCTAATCCAATATATGTGAAATATAAATTTTAATTTTATATATATTTTTTTTAAATCTAAATGATACTTTAATTTTAATTATTATTTAATTTTTAAAGGAATAAAAAAATCACATAAAAAGGAAAATCTGGTATACAATAATTTGTTATAAATGAAATCCTAAAAAAAATTAAAAGAAACATAATAAATTAATTTATGAATTCAATAGTGAAGTTATTAATATAAGTAAATAAATGACCCAATCACACGAGTGCGCATTTTGTGTATTATACATACACATTTTCAACTCTGATTCTCTGATAGTCTGATAAAATAGCACCAACTGCTACTGCTTCGATATTAACAGATTCCTAGAATTGTAAATGTATTAATCAAAATTGTCAATTTCACTCCTTATAAATAAAATGCCTACTTACTTGAACGTGTTTTAATAGTTGATATAAATCTTCTACTTCATCTTCAGGTGTGGGTGTATACACTTGATCATGAACTAATGCTACACCCTGTGTAGGCATTCGAAAAAGCGGAACACCCATTGCTTCGGCATACAACTCAATTCCTTGGTGGCCTACAGTTTGAAACATATAACTATCTAATTCGTCTAAAAAAAGAAAAAAAAATTTATTTCATTAGAATTTTATTTTTCCGAAATGCCTTTTGTTAATTCCTTTGGATATTTACAACCCGCCGCTATTTATTTTAATGAATTGGTAGACAATTCAATTGAAATAGATTTTTGTCGTTTTGAAACAGTTGACCCCTAGGCGAGGTTTCTACCATTAATCCATTGCCCAGAAACGGGGCTTTGTAAAAGGCACTGAAGACCCTTCTTCCTCAGGTTTAACTCCCACACTCCCAAACATTGTATCTTCACAGCCAAGGTTACATTTGTCAACAAAGATGATCATTACCTAAAGAGTGATAGCCAATTGGCATCTTTGTTGACAAATGTAACCTTGGCTGTGAAGATACAATGTTTTGGAGTGTGTGAGTTAAACCTGAGGAAGAAGGGTCTTCAGTGCCTTTTACAAAGCCCCGTTTCTGGGCAATGGAATAGTGGTAGAAACCTCGCCTTCAGTGTGCCTTTAAAATATAAGGCTAAATAAAACTCGCTGAAAAAATACAATTGTTTTTACAATAAACCCTGCCGAATATAATAGCCTCCTATATTTGAGTTTGACTGTTATTGTCTAACCAAGGAGCGTCATCTAAAGGGCTTATTTGGCTCGGGTCAGTACCGCAACAAAAGGAGGGGATGGGGGGGGGGCAAGGGGGCGACGGCCCCGGGCGCCTTGGCGGCGTTTATATTTTTACAAAAAAAATTATCTTATTCATATAGTGAAGACAAAAAAAATAACAAACTCATCTAAAAATAATATGAATTTTTTTATTAGAAGGAATATTTACAATGTATTTTATTTATCTAGAGTCTTCTGGCAACAGCGCCCGCTCTAGGGGAGCAGTGGAATTGGTCCAGGGGCGGCATAAGTATACAGTGTAATAAAATATAATTTTTTTTGGTAGGGGGAGGGGGGACGCAAATTATAATCTTGGCCCCGGTCTCAAGTTTTCCTTGGTATGGCCCTGGCTCGGAAGATTTGTAATGTGGTTTCCAGTATTGTTTGAATGGCCTTTGTTTTATCTTATTGATCTATTGAGATGATTCGTAAGCTTGCTGTTAATGTTTATTCAAACTCTAATGATTTTTTTTAAACGGAACTTATTGAACTCAAAGAGAATTGAGCAACTAATTGTTATAACAAACTATATATATTATTATAGAAGATCAGGTAGTGGTGAAAATTTAGCAGTTGAACTTCACCTTATGGGAAATTTATTTGGAACTTGATAATTGATGCTTTCTTTTGGGGAAAGAAGCACGAGTTAACTCCAGTATAATCGAAAGACAATTACCTGTTAGTAGTGATAATTTACCTTTATTTTCGGGTTTGAGATTAGCCAACGCTACAATATCATGTCCAGCTGCCACACACTGGATCATATTGTAGCAGCTATCTTTGCCCCCCGACACAAGAGCCACAACACGCATCCTGAATTTCTCTTCTCCCTTTTATTATTCTTTTTGATTGCAAATCATATTCAATTATATATAATCTGTAATTAATAATGGTAATTAATTTAAATAATTGAAATATGAAAACTTATTATTAACTGTGAACTTTGAACTTATAATGATAAAGTTTATCAAATATTTATTGTTTTATATATATAGCCTATTCTATATATATATATATAATTTATATTTTATATTATAGCTAGTTTTGATTTTAATAAAATAATGAATATATTTAATTTTAAGTTTATATATTATATTAGGATATGTCAAATGTAAATAAATTTATTAAAAGTATTGTCTTAAATATTCCACTTTGCGAACATAATGATTATTTTTTAAATAAATAAAAGATTTGTATTTTTAATTGATAAAAATCAATTTAAAAGTATATTTATAAAAAAAGTGTATTCATACCTTTATTAGTTGAATGTTATATATATATTTTAAAAATATCTTAAATAATATAGAATAAAATTAAAATTTTAGATAGGATGTTATTTCTATGAAGTCCTTGAACAGACTGACATCAGCGCCATCTTGCCTGCAATTCAGAACTATCACTATTATTAAAAAAAATTGAAAATTATTTAAATAGCAAAATAAAAAATGAAATCCTTTTTCTATATTACTTATTTTTAATTTAAATTTATACTCTTGATATAATTTCAGTAGTTTATTTTAATTATTTAATTTTTATCAATTTATTTATTAAAAACATTTAAGAAAAATAATTTATTTTCTTTGATTAATTGGAAAAAATTGTACACCAATTCAATTATGATACGGTGTCCGTGAATGGTGCCGACCCCGCACATCAGAACAAATAAGGCAAAGATAGAAGATGACTACGGTGTCCATCAGCCGATGCTCCTCTAGATAATTTGTATTTTTAAACATATAAATGTGCTTATTAGTAACTATATATCTTGCATTTAATAGTAAAATTTAATTAATAAATTATTATAAATATTAATATATATTATAAAAATTATTATATTTGTTATTTTAAAATTTGAATTATTTTTTTAAAATTCCCCCTCTTTCACTGTTTTTCAAATTAGAATTTGTCAATTTTTCTTTAACATTTAGAAAAAATTTCAATTAAAAAAAATATATATATATATATATTTTTAAATATAATTAAAAAAATCGATTTACATTTTTATTCATAATAATTATCACATTATATATTTTTTGTTTTTCAAAAATATGACTCGAATTTAAATGTTTTTCAGTTGTTAGCCATCTATGTTGTCACCTCTCAATCAGTGAAATTTGTGTTAAATGAAATCTCGAAAATTTAATATAAAATTGGCAAGATAGTTTTTAAATAATCACCAATTAAACAGTTTCTTTAATTCTGATTACTCGTTCGTGTTTATATTAATTAATTTGATTAATAATCCAATTTAAAAACATTTTTGAATTGGCAAAATTATAAAAGTTTTTCTGTGGACTCTTTTTCTAATATTTCATTTAATTATCTATTTAATTATTTAATTTTTATATTAAAAACATTTAAAAAAATCATTTATACTCTATATTCCTTGATATTTATTAAATGAAAAAAATAAAAGGAAAAACAAATTGTGCGCCAATTTATATTCATTTACTACGGTGTCCACGAAATACGTGAGTTGAACTGATTATCGCAACTACGGTGTCATTTAGTGAGTTCATTTGTGAGAGTTTATTGCTTGGATTCTTGTGTTAGAGAGAGAGATTAGCCTGGAGAAAAGTGGACTAATTAATTTTTTTTTTAATATTCTTACGTTTCTTAAGGTAAATTATAATAAAACTGCTAATTGACGATATGGTATTGGCGGAAAGAAATCCAGAAATGATCCGAAATGGCCGTAGATCTCGAGGACCCAGTCCAAATGGACATGCATCAGAAACAACCAGTGATGAAGAAGGAGGTATACCATTTTCCCTCCTATTTAATTAAAAAAATTTGGAGATTTATTTTAATATTTTTCTCATAGGATTTCATTTAAAATAAATAAATAAATAATATCAATAAAAAATTAAATTTCTTATAGTAATTAACCAATTATTCTAATTTCAATCATGTAAAAAAATTTTAAAATTTATTAATTCAAAATTTATATTAGTTTCCATTTTTTTAACAATAGTCTCATTCTATAAATTGTATTCCTTTATCATTTTAATATAAATAATGTTCTTCATTTGTGCCAAATTCCATTCAAAATTAAGAGGTTTTGTTCATTTTGAATATTTGTTAAATTTCCTTTTGTTTTTTTGATCCAACAGAAAAGATCAGAGTCGGGCGGGACTACCAAGCCCTCGTTCCAGAATGTATACCAGTTCCAGGTATAATAATATGAATATATAAAAACTTTTATTTAAAATAAATATATTTCAGATTCGGTTTTTACCAAATCATCTTTAAAAAAGTCTAATTATAAGATTCATAATTTTTTAAGATTACTTTGAAATCAAAGAGTTCTTCATTTGGGTCAAATTTTAATTTATTATCAATTTTTTCTACATACTATGAATTATTTACAGAATACAAATCATCAAAAATTTCTGATTTTTTGTTTTTCAAATGGGAATTTTTAAGATTAATTGATATATATATATATATATATATATGTATAAGGCTGTATAAGTATTAGATAGGAGATTGAATAGATCTTTCTTTCAGTTCATAAAATATATAAATTATTTCTTAAATTTGTACAGATCTCAAACAGCAGGGTTGAGCTGCTTGTCTGCAAGCCTTCACCATTAAGAATCGAAGCTAAATGACAAGAAGCCTAAGATTAAGAAATTAGTTGTTTTGTAATAAATAAGAATAATTTTATTAATATATTTTTTTAAATGAAATCAGATCTAATCAATCTCCTATCATTATAAAGATTATTATTGGAGAAAAAAATTAATGAGGAAAACAGGGAACATTAAAACAGAAAAAAGCTTTAATCCTGAGATTCAGGTTCCCCAAATTTTATTTATAAGTTATTTAAATTAATTGACTTATACCAGGAATGGAAAAACATTAGGTTTTTTATCATACGATTTCGTTTATTTTGATCGTAAACAATGCTAGGAGCAAAATACAGAATTTTCCAAAAGGAAAATTAAAGTCAATCACTTCAAACTGTAACTTAAATGCATATATTTATGGTTTATGCTCCATATGTATAAGGAGAAGATTTAAGCCCAGAACTTTCGAATTCAAATTTCTGTTCGATTTGATGCTCTTATAAAAATAAATCTTTCATAAAATTTTCTCCTAGAACAGTATTGGGCCAAACTTCAACTCTCATACCAAACTCGACGCTATGGAAGAAAAAGATATTTTTAAGTCTTATAAAATAAAACCAGACTTGGAACTGGAATTGAGATGCAATACTCGAATCACAACAGTTGTTTCTCAATGTTCCAGGCCTTAAATATTTAATTGCCAGTCTGTTTTTAATATAACTCATACAAGGAAGGAAGCAGGAGCAGCCAAAAATTAAAGCCTCAGATTTTATTACAATTAATGAGACGTTTCGAGAAAACTTTATTTTCTCATCATCAGTCTTTCAAATTGTATCTGTCCCGGAGTTGTTAAAAGAGCACAATACATTTATTATGTATTCTCTATATGGATGAGTGAGAATTCTCACTGAACAAGTCAATGAATAACTCACCCATAAAGAGAATACATAATTAATGTATTGTGTGCCCTTGTTAACAACTCCGGGGCAGATACAATTTGAAAGGCTGATGATGAGAAAATAAAGTTTTCTCGAAGCGTCACATTAATTGTAATAAAATCGGAGGCTTTAATTATTGGCTGCTCCTGCTTTATGTAAATCAACAGCAACGTACTTCATTGGTCATTGGTTTAATATAATTCTTTTGAAGAAAACACGAATATATGAAGGTGCAAATCTAGCGGAATTACCAGGGCATGAGTTATTAGATTTTTGTTGAAGATAGAAAAAAAAGAAGAACATGCAGCCAAAGTAGTTTCTTTATTGAGATCAGCCCACGGCCAACGTTTCGGCCCTAGATGGTCCACATCATCACAGCACCACCTCTGAGCTCACAGCCGAAACATTAGCCGTGGGCTGAGATCAATAAAAAACTACTTTGGCTGCATGTTCTTCTTGTTTTTTTTCTATCTTCAGCATCTACTATAGAGCTAAACATCTCCCTGTTACATAGATATTAGATTTGTAAAGCCAGATTTTCTCAAGTAATTGGAGAACATTTAAAGGAAAATTATGAGCACATTGAGACTAGGCAGCGTAATTGTGCCAAATGGAATCAATTGAGACAGCCCAGAACAACACAGTCTGCGGAAAATTTGAGGATGAAATATGGAACAGAGAAACTGCGTCAATCGTGTCGGCAGGCCACGCCTATCACAGAATTGTGCTTCGTCTGAATTGGCAACTCTCCTCTGCAAAGTCCGAGTCCATGCACTGCTTACGTTGCCTGAGTCTCATTGTCTTAATGTGGGCGAAGACATGCTTCCTCCAAATTCTTGTGAAAATTCTTTTTCCCAAATGTGAAATATAATGAACTTAAAGTTCCAAATAAACATATCATACTTATAAGGTGGGAAAAATTAATCGAAAAAATGGAATTATAATACTATTGATATATAACAAAAAGAAGATGATAAAAAAAAGGGAAGATAAAATTTCAAAAAGTGCAAACATTGGAATCTTAGAGTCAATCGCCGGCTCATTAATTAATTTCAATCAATATGAACCGAGTTCCAATAAAAATTAACATTTAATTCTTGATGAGCTGCAGTGACACCATCAAATATCTAGATGTTCAGTAGGTGTCACTGCGGATCATCAAGAATTAAATATTGAAGTTCTCCGTCTCAGAATCCCGAAAAATATTAATAAAAATTATCATTTTTATTAAACTACTATATCTAACATTTTATTATAGATTAAATGTTTCAAAATCGGGGTATGATTATTCTGTGTGTGTAATATTTCCTCACATGAGGAAATTCGCTTTAAGAAACTGCACCAGTTCAAATTTCGGGACTGGATAAGTCAATCAAAATTTGAATTTTATTATTCTTTCCTACTAATATGCAACAACTGCAGAAAAACAATCTTAGAACAGATCGTAATTTTCTAATAATTGATTCTTTTATTTCCCTAGAACGAAGACCAGAACAATGTTCAGAGAGAGCTTTACTGGTTTGGTCTCCAACATCGGACATTCCTGATTTCAAATGTAAGAAATATTATTTTAATTTTTATAATCTTCATAGATGATTAAGTGGTGAATTTTAATTTTATAAACACAACAATATAAAAATAATAAAATTCAAATTAATTAAAAAATTATATTTCTTTTATAAATTTTTAAACTAATTTTGTTTAATTTTTAGTGGATGAATACATTTCATTAGCAAAGGAGAAGTATGGTTATAATGGCGAGCAAGCCCTTGGGATGCTTTTCTGGCATAAACATGATCTCGAAAGAGCTATTATGGATTTAGCGAATTTCACTCCATTTCCTGATGAGTGGACAGTTGAAGATAAAGTTCTATTTGAACAAGCCTTTCAATTTCATGGAAAAAGTTTCCATCGGATCCGTCAAATGGTAACTATATATATCACGTTTTATATTCTTTTAAACGTTAAAACTTTTTTTTACTTAATTCACTACTTGTTTTGATTATTTTGATGAAGAATCTCTAAACCTTTCATCACCCTTCAGCTTGCGCTATTTGAGTGATACAATTTTATGTTTAGTTGTTTAGAGGTTAAATACCATATATCAAAAATACAGTCATTCGGCAAATTAAATTAAATAATTTGACTTATATCAAAATTTAACATCATTTAAATATTGCAATAAATTTCAAGTATATAGGAGTTTAAATTTATTTAATGTTAGAGCATTAGCCCTAATGAACAATCACAGATTAAGTTTATAATTATATTTATTGTTTTTGAAATTTATTTCTTTAGTATAAGGGTATTTTATGGCTGGTGGAATTTGTATCAGGAATGAAAGTTTGAAGAAAAATGCAGCCAGAAATATATTTTTAAAGAAAAAATTCTGGCTGCATTTTTCTTCAAACTTTCATTCCTGATATTTATTTCTTTAATTCTTTTTTTTTTTTTTTTTTTTTGAGCCTTTTTTCATTGTAGTTTGACACCATCAATTGAATTAGGAATAATATGAAACATAACTCTAGGGGAATATTGATGATTTAAAATCAAAGGAATAAATATTATCTACATTTCTGTTAAGGCCTACAAAATATAGATTGGATCATAAAAATGTTTTATTTAGGTTGGTTTATATGAAAAATTTATATAAAATATTTTTATCAGAATCAGTCACGAGATCCAAACCCAATCCAGCAAAAGACTAAACTAGAATAAAGAAAATTGAAATCAGAGAAATATATAGGGGCAAAAATATTACAATAACATTTAGAAGGTTATTTGGGTAGGGTAGTAAAAATGTTTTTTGAATTTTGTTTTTCTTAAGAAGTCTCTACTAATTTTTTATATTTAACTAACTTTTGGGGTTTTTTTAAAGTTTATTTTTATACTTATGTAAATTTTGCATTTTTTTGAAGGGAACGAGAAGGTAACTTCCCCCTCCACAAACAATTTGAATGACTAAAATGACTGATTCTTCAGAAATCAATATAAATATATTTTTTATTAAATTTTATTTCACTCCTTATAATTAAAAAAAAATTATTTGTCATAGGTCTATGACTAATGATTTTTTATAAAAATGACCATTACAATACTTTCTCTATGTATACACCGTTTATAAGAAAGCAAAAAGTCCTGATTTTACAAATAAAAAAATTCCATTTTAATTTTTATATTGTTCAATGATTGTAATGATTGGTGCTCGTTTTTGTTATCTTACTAGATCTAGCCATTGTAAGAGAATTAAATGATTTTTGTTCTTTACTAATTCTATAGACCAACTACGTCATGTAGGCTGCTCCCACCCCCAAGAGATGAAATTTTTGTTCTAATGTGTTGCGCATCACCCTACATACTACGCCCAATGGCTAAACCTAACTCTTCCTTTCAAAATATATTTTGATCTAAACGGTAAGAGTGTGATATCAAGTTTTTGGGTTTAAAAAAAAAGATGCTGAAAAAAAAGTATTTATAAAAAAAAAAAATTTCTTAAGTTTCTTTTCTTATTATATTTTTTTCAGCTTCCTGATAAATCAATAGCAAGCTTAGTTAAATTTTATTATTCTTGGAAAAAAACAAGAAGTCGTACTTCATTGATGGATCGTCAAGCTCGGAAATTAGCGACTCAACGTGAGGAAGGAAGCGAAGGAGGCTCTGAAATGGGATCCAATACTGATTCGGATTCAGATGAAAAGGTAACCTGTTCACCTGCTCACTATTTATATAACTAGCCGGCAAGCTTCCGCCCCCTTGGACTCCCACCAGCTCGATAGGGCCGGACCCTCGCCTTATCTTAATTATGAGAAGCCGTGCTGCCCGCCTTGGACGGGTTTGACGTCTACACACACCTCAGTTGGTCCCGGGCCCGCCTGCGGCGGTCCCTCGCCGTTTCTTAATTTTGAAAAAAAAAAAAATTACTACGTATTCCAATCCAGAGCCTGCTTGAGGGTTTGTTTACATTCATAGAATACATAAATGCAAAGAATACTTAAATATTTCTCTATACATTGGAAGAAATCGTAACATTAGGAATTTATAACTCAAAAAGTTATAGAAATTTCGGGATGAAAATAATTTTCCTATAATCCCTAGAAGGGTTAAGCATAAAAAAATGTATAGTTTAGAGGGAAAGTGGTGTAGGTTTTAGGTGAAACATATTTATAAGTAAAATTATTTAGTATATTTGAGGCTAAGTTATAACTAAATAATTTTACATAAAAAAATTTGTTTCAAAATTCCAACGGCAGACGGACATTTGCGAATTATCTATTTATATAATTCGCTAATGTTCGTCCGTCTGTCTGTCACGCTCTGTTTGACCAACTTCCCGTTGGAATTTTGAAACCAGATTTTTTATGTTTAAAGAGGACTTTCTAGGAACCACCGAAAAATTATTTTCCCCCGATATTCCTATAACTTTTTGAGTTATTAATTCCTAAAGTTACGATTTCTCCCATAGGAAATGTATAGAGAAATTATTTATTTATTCTTTGCATTTATGTATTCTATGAATGTTAACAACTGCTCAAGCAGGCTCTGGAATGGAAAAATAATAAAAACTTTATTCTCATAATTAAGAAAAGGCGAGGGGTCCAGGAGGCGAGGCCTCTCTGCCTAATTATTTATTAATCACAGATAGACTAATTTTTGTTCATATACTTTATTTTATGCCCGTATGTACCAACACATCTTTAGATTTTAAGCTCGTCTTACATATTACAATTGCATCAGTTAATTGGGTCTTAAGATCCTCTATTTGTACCTCCATCGCATTAATAATAACAATAAGATATATTTATTTCAAAAAAATATATATATACTATTTACAAATAGTTGAATAGGTAAAATGCCTAAGAATGCCTGGTGTGATTGGAAAAAAGTGTTTTTTTGTATAAAGGAAAAAGGTAAAATGCCACATTTCGTTTTTGTGGTTATCGAAGGCTCAAGGCGAGCTTAAGATCTATTTGGTGGAAACGAGTATTAATCTTTCCCTTCCCAACTAAGAGAAGAAGTTGCCTTTATTTTTAGAAAATAAAAAATATATGCTATTTAATCTTATATTATAATGATATCTTATGTTATAATGATAAAATTTAAAAAAAAATATTTTTTTTTTTAGAAATGGACTATACACAGAGGGATAAGACGTAAAAGTGGTTCTCCTCCAAGGCCTGCTCAAAATGACGATGGGGCTGTAAGTTGCAAACCCTTTTTCTTGATGGTTTAAATTTTCTTTTAATCTTTTTCTTTTCTACTAATATTGTATATTATTTTCTGTCTTGCCCCCTGCCTCTCTCCCTTTTTTATTGTATAAATATAAAATTAAATTTATTTAATTTTTTTTAAAAATGGACTATACTCATTATGTTTTAATATAATATATTAATTCTTTTTAATTATAAAAAAGAATCATCATGTTTACTTGTTAAAAATTGAATTTATTTTCTTTGACACTTTATAATTTTGTGATTTATTCGGAATTACCTCTTTAGTAAATTATATAAAACAAAATTAATTACCGTTTTTTTTTAATGGATATAATAGTTAATTTGAGTTAGAAATGTGATTGCAGGTTCCAACCAGGTGAAAAATAAAAACATTTCGTTCACTCTCTTGAAAAGTGTGTGAAAAGCTTATGAAACAAAATTTTTTCACCGGACCGCATCTGGAAATCTCATTCCTAACTAAAAAGAAATTAATAATTTTATAGCTTCTCGAACGAAATGTAGTTTATTTTTTTTTCGAATTTGCTTTTAAATTTTTTTGTCCGTACATAGATACATTCCTTTATTTAGAAGAGGAAAAAAAATTTTCAATCTCAATATTTATTTCTTAACCAGATTTTTGTCATATTTAAAGAATGACGTTGATAAAAAATGCTTTTTTTTTCAAAATTAAAGATAAACAAATTTAAAATATTCTGTATTTATTTTGATTCTGAGAATGTAAAATTTCTTTTTTATTTTAGACAATTAAATGTATATAATTAAATTTATTTTTGAAAAAATTTTCCCTTCGTACTTTGAATAAAAGCTATTAACAATTGTTATTAAAGTAAATTTTTGGGAAAAAGAATTTGTAAAAATTTTTTCATGAAAATCACGTTTTTTAATAAGAAAAAAAAACCATGCCTTTTCTTAATTGATCGTTGTGGGGTTTCTGCACTACCATCTGCGAGGTTTTGTGTTCCCCATATTACTCATTCTAGTTCAAGGCCTCAGGAGAGGATCAATCTAGGAATGATCCTATCAACCCTCGGGGTACCTTTAAACTGGAGGTGATTCCTCTTATATCGCAATTGCTTGACTAGGTTTAATTTTTCCCGCAATCCAGGAACCAAGCAAGGGTTGAATCTCTACCAAAATTCTCAAATTTGAAACGTTTGTGTTTTTTTTTATCGCCATCATCAGTCTAGTTATAGATGAACTCATGTTGTTTCATAAAAAAAAAAAAAAAAAAAAAATTGTTACTTTATCACTGTCAACTTTACAGTCATTGCATCTCTTTCGAGCGCATACATTTCTCTAAATTATTTAAAACATAACAATACTTTTAGTTATAATTGAACTGAATATGGCCTTATTTAAATAAAACCAAAACGTCTCAAATATGAAAGACTCATCTCTCTTTCCTCCCTTATTGTTAAATACAACATCCCTTTTACTACTTCGAATATATACCAAGAGGCTTCTTTAATATTTCTTCTGGCCATTTGTAGGCTGCAGAATTAGCTGTTAGAATCCATGTTTTCTTGACTCCAGGTCACAACAAAGATGAGTTTTTCTTGAATTGAGTATCAGTAGTACTGTCAGCGTGGAGCTTGTATAGTAGCCCTATTTACAGTTGGGATGTCATTGTATTTATGAGAGGATGTTATTCCACTTTTAAACATTATTTTTGTCATTTTGTATTGATTTTTTTGACTTTGGAGAAGAGAGCTGCAAATATTCATATATGTATTTATTTGCAAAAGATTTTTCATCTATTTTCCGTATTTGATTTCTTCTGCAGATTATATAGTAGGCTGGGATGAGTTGAGTAATAGGGATGAAAAATAATTAACCTGCAGTTTATCGCTCCACCTGCTAGATATTTCGATGCACATGACATGCATCATCTTCAGTGCTTTAAAATTTAATTTACAAAAAATAAACAAAGAGCAATACACAATATTACAGTTTTTTAAATAATCTTTTTAAAATTACTCACTGGGCTTAGTACAATTGTTTTAAATGCCTTAGGGGCGTTAGGGGTTAATTTTTTTAAAAACTACTATTGTGTATTTCTCATCTTTATGTTATGTAAATTAGATTTTAAAGCGCGGCACTGAAGATGATGCATGTTATGTGCATCGAAATAACTAATAAAGGGCGTCTGGTGGAGCGATAAACTGGTTAATTATTCAAGGAAGGAAGCAGGAGCAGCCAAAAATTAAAGCCTCCGATTTTATTACAATTAACGAGACGTTTCGAGAAAAAAATTGTATCTGTCCCGGAGTTGTTAAAAGGCCACAATACATTTATTATGTATTTTCTTTATGGGTGTGTTATTTATTGACTTGTTCAGTGAGAATGTTGGACAGATACAATTTGAAAGACTGATGATGAGAAAATAAAGTTTTCTCGAAACGTCTCGTTAATTGTAATAAAATCGGAGGCTTTAATTTTTGGCTGCTCCTGCTTCCTTACTTGTATATAAATCAACAGCCACGTACTTCATTGGTCATTGGTTAATTATTCTCCAACCCCATTATGATTTCTTCTGTTTTGGAGAAGCTCCCTTCTCCCTCACCTAACCCACAAGGATGTAGGATCAAATTGACCCGCTCTTAAAATGTATTTATTTTAAAAGAAACATCGAACTTTTACAAAAAATAACTAATCCAAGAACAGAAATAATTTCTCTTTCCTTTTTCTTATAGATTTTGCATGTTCCAACTTTTATTAGTATATCTTCTTATAGCTCTTTTTTGTGTCCTCTATTCTTTTTTTCCATACAACATTTTTCTCTAATTATTTTTCTATTATTTGTTATTTAGTCACATGGCAAAGTGTAGTTTTAAATTGTTAGCAACGTCATTCTTTACGAAAAAGATATTTTTTTTTGTTTGTCTTATATAAATCATATTGGGATTGGAACTTAATCTATACATTTATTTTACATGATTATTTTTAATTTAAAATGAATAATTTGGAAATATTTTTTTTTTATAATCGAACAGAAGGATGGTCAGCCAAGTAATTGCGCAAATTGTGGAGTGACTTGCACACAGACTCATCAAACTGCCAAAGGAGCCATGTGTACCACTTGTTTTCAGCATTGGAGGTATAATTATGATTAACATTTATAGGAAAATTTTCTTTTTTTTTATTAAAATTAAAATTATTTCTTTTAAAATTTGAGGTAATAATATTAATTTAAACTTTGTTTTCGGTACATAAAAATTTGTTTGGAGCGAATTTGTTATTTCCAATTTCATTCAAGATCTTTGCTTTTTTTTTTTATTGCTCAAGCCCTTGGCCATCGGCACATCTTTGCTTCTTACATATATACAAATTTTAATATAAACAATTTAAAAAATAGTTTTTCATTTAAGTAATTATACTAGATAATTATTTTTTGTAGACATGTCAAGACATTTTGAAAACGTTCAAAAATATATTTTAAATATTATTAATGTGATGCGGAAAGTGAAAAGGGACCTCTTGTCGAAAAACATTCCACAAATTGAGTTATTGATATTTTTTTGTAGAGGATAACTTCCCGATTTTAAGACCAAAACCTCTATGATATTTCAAAAACTAAAAAAGTTACAGCTTTTCAAAGTTATAGGTATAAAAAACGGTATTTTGAGGAAAACGCATTTTTTTTTTGGTATCCAAATGGCTTAAATAAAATCATCGGACGCCTGGGGTCCGAACCCGCGACGTTTGGTATACGAGGTTAGCACGCTAACCTCTACACCAAGCCCGAGGGTGAAAACGCATTTAAACACAATGAAAAAATATTTAATGTTACTAAATCGAATATTTTGTAATATTCGTCGGATTCTCATCGCTAAAATTACTGAATAAACCTGTATAGGAAATTTTGAAGAATCGTATTCAATCGAAATACAAAATCGATATTTTTGACCCAATTCGACTAAAATGCCCATACCGATAATTTTACTTCGCCGACAAGGAGTCCCGTCCCTTTTCACTTTCCCATCATATAAATTTTTTTTGTAGATCTTATAAATCTCTTAAGTTTCGTTCGCTTCCCAACAACCCTTCATCTTTGTTATCTGGATTTTAATCTTTCCCCCTCTTTTTAAAAAAAATTTTTCCCCAACTCACAAAAATAAAAAAAAACAACAACCCCCCCCCAACACAATATATGAATTCTCATTAATGGATCAAGCTACTTCAAGATTGCTGTGAAGTGGCCGAAACCCAAGAGAACTGAGATTTATAATATCTACAGAGAATAAACAAATTTACCCTCAACAAATAACAGGTTACAGGTTTATAATTTTGATTAAATTAATAAGATAATATTTATTTTTTAAATTGATTGCCCTACTTGAAGCGCTATCAAAGTTTTGTCCTAAACAGTGGCGTCATTTGGGGGGGGGGCACTTGCTCCCCCTCAAGTGCTCTGATTTTTATAAAATTTTATATTATTCTAAATAAAATACATCTACGAGTATACAAACTGTACAAAATTAAACAATTAATTAAATTAAATATGTTTTGGCCAAATTTGAGTACCCATTTGTAAATTTTAAGAAAAAAAATGTTTGCCCCCCCCCCCAAGAAAAAGCTGAAATGACGCCACTGGTCCTAATAAATGAAATGAGGCTATGAAGATGTTCATTTAGAACGAAACTTTGATAGCGCTTTAAGTCGGCCAATAAAATAAGATAATTTATTCTTGTTAATTTAATCAAAATTATCTACCTTTTATAAACCTGTTATTCGTCGAGGGAAGATATCCTGGATCGAGATCCTAGTTTTTTTAAACAAATTATATATATGGGTATTTAAATATATTTTTGTTTCGTTCTTTTTTTTGCACTGTCTTGACCCAATTTTCATCACAATTATCATATTTTTACAGTTTTATTTGTCAAATTTTAATTATAGATAAGAAATCGCTGATTTGAAAAAGTATATAGGCCAAGCAATAAATTTGATTTCTATAAATGAAATAAATGAGGGTTGCAGTCCCTCTATTAAGAAATAAAAAATTTAATTGGAACGTTTCGGAACTTTTACTCTGCCATCCATCTTGAGCTTATTAGCTACCGCCCTTTTTTTCTTCATTTATTCATATCGACAGCCATAGATAGGAAATTTAATTTTATTTATTCTCAATCAAATTTTCTTAAATAAATAAAAATTCAGTCGAAACTTGAGAGTTTCAATTCGATAGAGGCTGAGTTGCTCTTCTTTTTCTTCGATTTTCTAATTCTAATTATTATTGTATCAAATATTCTTGAATTCTTCATTCGATATGAACATACCGAAAGCAAACTTTTAATTAACGAAATCTGAATTTCTGTATTTTCCCTCACTGGTTGACTAATTAGGACGCGTTTTTTAGACGAACTGGTAACGTGCGCCCAACTACGGGTCCAGTAAAACGGGAACGTCATTGTCATGCATTAGTTCGACATAAACGCAAACCTCCACGAGGAATGTATATAAATCATGATGATCTTGTGGCGATGGCAATGACAGGACCATCACCGGGTGCACATGGAGAACAAATGCTTAAAGCTATGGACAGGGAGATCGTCTCACTCAAGAGACAAGTAAGTTTGACTTTGCCATGGGACACAATCACTCAACAAATCTACTTGCCTGCAAAAAATCTCTTCTTTTTTCCTTTATTTTATTTAGTTGTTTGTTTAAGCTCTTGAAATCAGGAAAATATTTTTCTTAAAGAGATTTCAATTAATAAGTTTGAAAAAAAAAGGTCAAATCATTTTTTATTTAGTTAAAATAACAATTTTCCAGCCAGACTTACAGCGTTGCTCGCCTTCTTCAGAGGTCTACAATCACAGAAAATCAAAGAGAATATATATATATATAAAATTTTTAAACTCCGACAATACCAGACACTCTCACAGTGTTGCCTAGTATAATTCAATGGGTAATTGCCTTAAGAGAATAATCATCGTGACTACGGAACAAATTCTCTGATTAAAACCCTACGAGAAACATTCCTTCTTTATTTAATCAACCTCTACAAGAGAATCCTACTCGTGGAATGGTTGATAAAATAAAAGAAAGAATCAGGCAGAGTTTTTAGTCATAAAATTTTCTCGTATGTATTGTTTATATTTTCTAACAAAGAAGTTTAGATAATTGATTGTAATTGTATTAGTTGGTTCGGAAAGTAATTTATTTTTTTCCCAACAAAGGACTTAATTGTATTTTTTCACGGCTAACTTCACACTTAATCCGCATAACCTTTAAATATTGTGACAGCTGATATATGCAAGACTTTCTTGTGAAAAAGTTCGATTGAGTAGTTTTTTGTTGGCGCCCTTTCAAATATGGAAAGTAAAAAAAGCAGCATTTTTACTCTTTTACTATAGAATAGTTAAAAATGCTGTCCAACCAAAAAAAATAAATTTATCGAATTCGTCCGTTCATGATTACTTACAACGCCTAGGTTAAGCTCGATATATGGATGTTCTTACGAAAAAAAAGTATGTGCCGTCACGTTGACATCTGTGATTTGTTTCCTAGGAGTTTCAAAAGATCATGAACGGTCGAATTCGATAAAGCAATCTCACGAGCTGTTATTCACCGGTTTGCATCAATTAATGTCTTGATTGTGTCTTCATCAGTTTCAACTGACCTTCCAGAACGAGAGGCATCTTCAGCATCAAAAATACCCGATTGAAATTTTGCAAAGCAGTTTTGGCACTGGCGTTGTCTTCTCCATACATATCTGATCATTTTTTCTTGCTTGAACAGCATTTTTACCTTTTCTATAGCAAAAGAGTAAAATATGCCGAAAATGCTGCTTTTTACTTTACATATTTGAAAGGGCGCCAACAAAAACCATTGCAGAATCAATCACAAGAAAGTCTTGCTATGTTTATTAAAGCTTTTGTGGTTTGAAATATTATTATTAGGAGAATTTTTAATTATAGACCACATTTTTGTATTAAATATTTATTAAAAATATAATATATAAATACTGTACAACGTTTCAACTGCTTATTCTGCAGCCGTTATCAAGCACTGTGAACTTGTGTCGGAGCAAGTGCACAGTGCTTGATAACGGCTGCAGAATAAGCAGTTGAAACGTTGTACAGTATATATATATTATATTTTTAATAAATATTTAATACAAAAATGTGGTCTATAATTAAAAATTCTCCTAATAAGTCTTGCTATATCTGTAAAAGTTATCCTGCTTAAGTGTGAAGTTAGCTGTGAAAAAATACAATTAAGTCCTTTGTTGGGAAGAAAATAAATTACTTTCCAAACAACCTAATAAATATACAAATATATGTGTTCCCTTTGCTGGTCTGTGATTAAAGGCGCGCCACGCAGACGAAACCTGAAATTTTGGAAGAAAAATTGTTATTTCAAATAAAAAATTATTTGGACGTCTACAAAGTCTTTTTCCAACCTCATTAATAAGTAATATAAGGAAGGTCTTTGAGGAAGTTTATAAATTAATTAATCATTTTCAAATAACCATTCAAGAACCATTCTGGCGTTGCAACTTTTTTTAGGGGTTCAATAAATCGAAATCAATATTTTTTTTGGAGAAAATATTTTTAGTGAGTGCATCTGAAAATATTTTTACTGCCATTTGAAAATATCAAAACAAATTATTATTATTATGAGTGCAAGCATTTTGAGCACATTTTTTATGCAACGCGAAAAGTAAAATACTCTTCATTTTGACACTTTATGTGCCTGATCTAGAACCAATTTATTTATTTCCCTCCATTGAAATATTGATCCTTTTAAGTCCATAACTGCTTTTATTAGATATTGTCTTATTTTAACTTGATATAATTAAATATAAAATTGATTTTAGGTTCAAAATAATAAACAAAGCTTGAGTGCAATTAAACTTGATACCGATGAAGGAATAAATGAATTTCGTCCACCCGAATCCAATTCGAGAATTAATTCTAGATGGACAAATGATGAACTTTTACTGGCTGTACAAGGTAAAACAAATTTTACAAATCTATTATCATACGTATATGAAAATAAATATAGATATTTCAATTATTATTATATATTTTTTTTTAAAAGGTGTGCGGAAATATGGAAAAGATTTTCGAGCCATTGCTGAGGTGATTGGTACAAAAGCTGAAGCACATTTACGCAGTTTCTTTGTCAACTATCGTCGACGTTATAATCTTGATGCAGTTTTGCGTGAATATGAAGCGGAAAATGGACCAGTTTTGGAGCCTGACAACGAAAAAGAGGAAAAGGTACTCACTCAGTCCTAATCATCGGTCCGCCAAACGTGTCTGCTGATTTTCCGTCTTGTCCGATCATCTCTCCGTGTTTGATTTTTTTAGTTATATGCGAGTGAAGGCATTTCATTTTAAGTGGCATATTTTTGTCTTGCTTCTTTCTCTAGAGATTTCTCAATTTTTCTTTTTTAGGGGTTGCATATTTTAATTTTTCTCCTCCGGAATGGTCTGTCCTCTGTGTTCTCTTTTGTCAATCCCTTCTGCCTGCAGTCCTTCATCCTTCTTTTTTTTATTCCATTTCTTCGATTCCAACATCTTTTCCTTAATAATTCCATCTCTTGAATCGCTCTCACTATTGGGCATAGTTCCTTCTAATTCAAGTCTTCCTCCTCATTTCAAGTGTCCAATTGATGAAATCTTTTTCTTTAATTGCGTGACGTAATAATAAAAGTTTTGCTTTAATTTTGCAACGAGAAAACTCGCTTAAGGAGGGGAAACATCACTAAAAAATAGACAAAAATAATTAACAAAAAATTTCATTTAATGTTACGATTTTTATTATAACAATGGATTGAATTTACCGACTACGGACAAACCGCGCCGGTATTGGGTGTAAGAATATCTGCTGAGTCGCTTGTTTGAGACAGCCAAAAGCATTGAATTAATGAACATTTTATTAGATATTGCCAGATTATATTTAATGAGAGTTTATAGTTTATTTTATGCGAATTTAGTTTAAGGTAATGGGAAAAGGGAAAAACATTGTCGAACTCATATGTAGTAGATGCAGCATCCGGTAGGTCCAGGCTGGAACACTTCTGTCCTCGGTCAGCAGGATTATTTCAGAGGCCCAACGGTGGCCACGGTGAGGCGATTTGAGAGGATGGCTCATTTAATAATCACAAGTGGGGTCGTCCACATATTACGTAACTTGTTAGGGGTGGGGAAGGATCTGGCCAAAACGTTACTAATTGTGACATGGGGGACCCGGGACATAACAATTCAAAGTTGAACATTATACAATTTTTTGAAATTGAAAAGATGGGATGAGACTCGCATAATAGAAAAAATAAAAGGTAATTTGTAAGCGGATTTGTTTGTATGTGACTAACTGTGACGGGGGGGGGGGGGGGGGGACTAGAATATCGTCAAAAAAGACGTTAAGTAATATGTGCCTTATGATAAATATATCTAATTTATAATATTAATGGGATAAGCCGACAAATCCGAAGCCGGATAAGAGGGGTTCTACTGTAATACATTTATATAATATCAAACTCTTTTTGTGAAATTGATTTAATCTTTCTCTGAATTACAGATGGAGACAGATGGCATCTCGTCAGGTGGTTCTGAGCCAAGTACGCCAACACCAGGTGCAAGTTCGCCAATTCCGTCGCTTGCAGCCGCTTCAGCTGCCGTCTCCGCCACAGCCACTGCCACTCCAGCACCATCTTTAGCTGCCACTTCGACCTCGTCGACGATTCCATCGACGCCAACGATCAAGCCTCCATTCCCTAAAGCGCCTCCGCCACTTCATGCCTCTGCTAAATGATAGCATCTCCATTAGGGGTTAGATATTATGTAAAATCTCTTTATTTCCTCTCACTTCCTCTCTCTCTCTCTCTCTCTTTTACGATTTTTTTCTCAAGAGAAATATAAACTTTATTATAATAAAAAAATTTTTAACTAGTATTTTACTTTGAAACAACTTTTTATAATTTTTTTTTTATTTATATGTAGTATAAAAGGATGTACAGAGGTATTTTAAATAATAATATAATTATCAATTTTTAAAAATAACTAATTTTTATTTAAAATTAAAAAAATGAACAAATATTTATGATAAAATATATAGAAAATAAATTGCTTTAAAAAAAATAATAAATCCAAAAGGAAAATTAGTGGATGAAAAGTTTTTTTTATAAATTTATTTTCCAAATATTAGAAGATATAGTCCAGGATCCCGGGCCCATTTTTACAATTTATTACTATCAAGCTAATTTTCCGTGAGTAGCTTCATTTTGAAGAGACGACCAACTTTTTGGCAAATATTTTTTTTTTTCAATAATGTTAATAATTTTCTTAAGATTTAATGAAAAAAACTCATAAATAATAATACATTTTTGAGAATCGTCAAATGGAAATATTATATCCCTGCTACTCCTGTTAGCTACCACAATCACAATTGTAAGAGAAAAAAATTGGTCAACACATCAAAATGAAGCTACTCACGGAAAATTAGCTTGATTGTAATAAATTGTAAAAATGAGCCCGGGATCCTGGACTAATAGCAATTTTTTAAAAATTTGTTTAATTAAAACTTATTTGAAATACTTTCTGAAATCTGAGTATAAATAATTAAACTTATTATTTTTCAAATTAATATGAAATTTACAATATTTCATATTTTTTGCACATAGCATATATAAAATATTTTTTATATCAGAGTAAAAATATCTGAAATCACTTTGCTAAATATATATGTATGTGATTTTTTATATATACATATATATTTATTAGATTATAGTTACTATTTGTTTGGTGATATTTTATAACAATTTTAGTATTTTTTTCTTTTTTAAAGGATGATATACATATATAAAAATAAAAATTCAAAATTTTAAATTCGAAAAACGTACAAATTTGGAATTGAATTAATAAAAAAAACGAAATATTTATTTATTTAACTTTTTCTCTTTTAACACACTTGAATAGAATTTTTTTATTAGAAATTTGTTTTTACCGGTAGATGGAGTTGTTAATAAAAAACACTATTTAGCACCAGTGCTGCCAACCCTCCGGCTTTTTTTGAAATTTTAAATTAAATTCATTTTAATTGAATATAGGAGACGTAGCAACCAAGGAATTGAATAAAAGACTATTTAATTGTTAATTGTCGACGTTTCGGTCGCAAAACATGATCTTCCTTAGGACGATTAATTCTCAAATAACAAGATGTACAGTATTTAGACAATTAATCGTCCTGAGGAAGGCTATTGATTTGAGACCGAAACATCGACGATTAACAATTAAATACAAGTTTTTTATTTAATTCCTTGACTGCTACGTCTCCTATATCCAGTAGCGTAGCCAGGATTTCTGCTTGGGGGGGGGCCCAAAATTTTTATTAACCCCCCCCCCCCCCCCCTTCTCCAAGAAACTTCAAGTGGAGAAATTTTTTTAGATAATATAATAATTATAAATAAAAAACAAATAAAAAAAATTTTTTTTTCTCGAAATAAAAAATAATTTTAATACAAAATTCGTAAATATTAGAGATTTTTTCAATTATTTATAAGTTTTTTGTTAGTTTTTAGAATTTATGAGAGTTAATAAAATTATTATTTAAAAAAAAAATCATTAGGGAAAACATTAGGTATTTTTTTGTTTTGGAGAAGGCTTTGGGGGGGGCCCGGCCCCCTGGGCCCCCCCCCCCCCTGAATACGCCACTGCCTATATCCAATTCAAAGTCTACAGCCACTTCTCATCGCTAAATTCATTTTATATTATAAATTCGGAGAAAAATTATTAAAAAAAAAAAAAGTTAGAATGAGATTCGAATTTTAAAAAGAAAAGAGAAGGTAAAATTAAATTGGCATAGAAAAAATTGAGTCATTTGAGTAACGCGGGGAAAATTTAATAGGAAAAAAAAAAGGTCAAATAAATTGAATTTTATATAGAAAATTTCTCCGGCTTTTTTGGAAATCATGGTTGGCAGCACTGTTTAGCACTATTTAATTAGAATAAAAATTTAATAATTAAATAAAATTAGCCTTAAGTAGTTGATAATAAAATTTTCCATTAAATTTTTATTAAAAAAAAAAAGTGATTTTATTTCTAAAATCTTATTTAAAGTTTTTTTATTAATTGTAATTTTTTAAATTTTGTTAAACAATTCAATTCAAAAATAATAATTGTTATTATTAGAAGAAATAAAAAAAAATGAGATCTAGAATGGTGATTAGCGCTCTATCTAACGGAATAAACATTTAAAATATCCAAATTGTCTTATCAAAAATATATATATTTTTTTTAATAGTATCTAATAATATTTTTTATATTTATATATATATATATAGATTTTTATTTAAGGAGAGAAGGCAAAACGATTTTGCTTCACTTCCTCAATTTTTTTTTTTTTTTTTTTTTTGAGAATTGTCATCCTTAGAAAATCTAATCATCACTGTTTATTACTTTTCACGGGTCTGATTAATAACTCTCCTTAATTTTTTAAATTATATTCAAAATAATAGATTAGATTAGGTTGATCAAGTTTTATTTATTTATTTATTACCACTAATTTGATTAATTAACTTTTTATTCCTTCCACAACGAAACGTAAATTTTCAAATCAATTTTACTTTTTTCTTTAAGTATTATAATGTTTTTTTTTTTAATAAATAAATAATATTTTTAATTGAATGCATTTTTTATGTGGTATATGAGATTTACACAAATTAATTAATTTAGAGATACCTAATGAATGAAAAATTTTATATTTTCTGTTTTTTTTTTTTTTTTTTGTAGTTAATATGCGTATCAAAATAAATTGGATTAATGCTATCTTTTGGTTCTAAAGTCTAGAATTTTTTATTTTTAGATTGAATAAATAAATTAAAATGACATAAACCAAAAAATAATAATATAAATTAACAAAAAAGTTTGTATAATTTATTTTGATACTGAAAATCTTGCATCCGTGAGATTGACCACTTAAAAAAATTAATTTAATGGAAAAAAAAATTGAAATCATTACTTATGTATGTTTTTCTATCAATCGTTGCAAAGGTTGAAAGAATTATGTGGCCAGCGAAGAAACAACAACATATGTCTATTTTTGTGTGAAGGGGCTTTCAGGAGAGCACATTGAATCCTTAGTCCGAAACTACTGAGGCATTTTATTTAAAGAATTTCTATGCGGTTTTTTTTATGATTTGAATTCTTGAGCATTTTACTAATTAAAAAATATTTTTTATATTTATAGAAAATGCAAAAAAAAATAAATAAAATAAAGAGTCTGTTCGCATGTTTTTGCCGATAAGATGGAGTTAGGGGTCTTAAAAATTTAGCCAAAAAGCCGAACTATTACGAAAATTTGCCAAAAGATGGCAAAATGGTATGACTATATTTAATTTCATGTATTTGTTTAATTTTCATTGATCTTTTAATAATGAATAGTTCATAAATATTATTATATATCATTTTTGACATCCAAATATTTCAGCACTCTTTTTTTGTGTTGGCAAATTTAAGTAATAGTTGGGCTCTATGGCTAAATTTTTAAGGCCCCTAACCCCCTTATCGGCAAAAACCGAAAATACACATTTTCAATTTTGACTTTTCTTCGAAAATGGTAAATAATAAATTTTTTTCTTCTGGCTGCATGAATCTCGCAAACTTTGTATATTCAATCATAATCCTCTCCTAGAAACAGTTTAAGGTGCGCGTCTCGAAAAACCGTTAAAACACGATTGACTCGAGGCGGCACGAGATGGCGTTAGTGTTCCCCCATTGGAATACAAGGGACAAATTGCATTTCATTCTAGACCTTCCAGCTAATTAATTAAAGGCAAAAGATTAATTATTCTTTAACACAATGATTACTAATTTAATTATCTACAACTTATAGAGCTCCTTTTTTTAAAATATTTTTTATTTAATGCGATTAATCTAAAAAAAAATTTTTTTTTTCGAAAATCAAAAAAAGGGCTTCTATTATTTGTAGATATTTTAAATAGCTTTAATTTAAAAAAAATTTGAGGTCGATACTTCAAAATTGTGGCCGCTGGAAAGTCCCAAAATAGGCCCCCCGGGCGCCCACTTTAAGGTTTCTAGAATTTCATTATTATTTTTGTGTTGAATAAATAAAATTACTATTGTACCAATCAAAAAATAATAATGCAACTTTAAGGACTCAATCCATTCTTTAGTGGAGTTTCTTAACTTTTGATTCGGATAGTAATTTGTTGCCTTCGCCGCTCGAATCATTCATTTTTAAATTATAATTAGGTTTTTCATTTTATTCTTAAAAAATATATTTTAGCTCTTAAATCAATCAATCAATTTTTAAATATATATATATATATTGTTTTTAGTTCGTTCATTGTCCTCTCAGTGTTCAAAAAAATACTTTGGCAGGCAAAAGATATTTTAGCAGAACGTAAATGTGCTCTCACTAAATATCTTATTGACTGTTTATTATCTATGTTCATCAACTTCATCATTGTTTTATTTATTTTTCAATGTTATGGATATAATTAAAAAAGTAATTTAAAAAGAATTATATAATTCTTGTATATAATATTTTATTCAAGTGTGATTGTGTAAATGATTATTATTTAATTATAATTCTTTTGGGACTAAATATAAAACATTCTTTGAGAAATTACTTTTTTTTTTTTTTTTAAATTATAAAATTTAAAGAATGGTAAACATCACACTAGGAACAAATTTTTTTTATGTTAATTCTTATCTCACTAAATATTAAGAATTATTTTTATTGAGACAAAATATATATTTACAAAAATGACATTTAACAAAATAAAATTGATATTACTATTTGTAAAATGTCACTTCTAATAAATATTAGAGTCAAAATATTCATTTTGTTTCCATGTTTTAATGATTCGATAATTAAATAATAAGGCCCAGGCTACATGAGCAGTTTTTCCGTATGATTTTTAACCATTCGTGAGCCACCGTGCCGTGTAGTTTGTTTTGCCCTTTTAAACACTTGTCTAGCTTGACTCCAATTTTCATTTGGGCCTGCCTTTATTATTCTAAAACTTTAAAAAAAAATATCAAAAATTATAAAATATCAAAATTATGTTTTTAAAATTATTTAATAACTAACCCTTGAGGTGTCCCAGACTTTAGCACAGAGGTAAAAATCTCACTTCCTGTCCTGGGGTTCAAGTTTCGCTTATATCTTAACATGCATATAAATGAAATGATATCTTAGAAAAAAAAACAAAATTTATTTTATAATTTTAAAGAAAAATAAATAAAAAAAATTATAAATTTCGGCAAGAATTTATAATTTGCTTTTTAGATTATTTCCAAGAATGAAATTACACGGACTGACTTGTCACATACATGTATTATTAAATAAAAAAAATATGAAAGTAAAGTATACACTTGCGCTAATATATCATATATTATAAATTCACTGTAAATATATAAATAAAAATTATAATTAATAAATACCAATTATTATGAAAATTTTTTCTTTTTTATAGAATAAAAATGTAATAATATCCAAAACATACATTAGGTACGTCTGATTTTCAGTCGCGTTATTTCAAACAAATGATATATCATTAATCTGTGATAATTCCCTGCTCATTTGCTCCTCCAGATTCGTTCTCCAACTCCAGTCAGCGCAATTGGTTAAAATTGTGGCCTTCATGCCAACATAAATAAAAAAAACATTGTGTGGTTTTATGAAGCCACGATGCAAGTGAAACTTTTTACGGATCGTAGGCGTTTAACTGAAAATCATTCAATAAGAGTATTAAAACCGCGTTTTTAATCTTAACTTATTAATTGGAAAATGGGAATGATAATGGGAAATCAATAGGCGTATGTTAAAAACTGAAAAAAAATTTATTTAGTATTTGAATCATTTTAAATTATTTTAAAAATTATATTTTATCAATTTAAAAATTGAATAATTAAATCTCACAATTATTTTTTTATAATTCGTCATATATATTAAATTTCAATTTTCCTATTTTTGTCGTCATGGCTTGTGACGTCATAACTTGCAGCGTGACGGCTTGTAACGGGACATGCTGATAGAGAACCGAAAAAATGTGTGGCGATCAAATAAAAGTTCCACTTTAAAATAAAGGATCGGACTAAGCCGAACGCACAACTTTGCCCATCCACTATTCAAAAAAAAAATATACCCCCCCCCCTAAAGGTCCGATGTTTACCAAAAGCTTTTCAGTTCTTGGCCTCTACCCCTAGTTTATGGGTGCAAAATTTCAAAACATTTGAATGAATAGTTTTTGAGATTTCGTTGACGAAAAAAAATTGCCACAGACATACACACACACACACAGACATCATTCCAAAAACTTCTTAAATGGATTCAGGGGACCTCAAAACGTATTTTGGCAGCTTCAGAAAAATTTCGATTTTTTTTACGATTACATTAACTTTACCTGTCCAACCTACGGTTGATGGGCAAAGTTAAAAAAGTTATTTAAAAATTTGTCAAAATTCCCTAAACATAGGGTTACCAAAATTTATATTCCACAAATTCCTTTCTCTCGTTATAATGACAGATAAATGAAATTATAAATTAGCATTAAAAATAAAAGGAAATTGATAATATTATTTTAAAAAAAAAGTGCAGGAGGTGGATTTGAACTCGCGAACTTTGGTTACTTGAGACTGGAAAAAAATTATAGATAGCTTGAGGACGATTTAACCACCTGAGCCACACTTTACTTAATTGAAATAAGGAAAAATTAGCCATATCCATATAAGAAACATGAATTAAAAGAAGTATTAAAAAATTTTAATATTCCACATATGATATATCATTTTTCTTTACTTTTTATGCAGATTAATAATTTATAATCAAAATATAAATAGTTTGCATAGTTTTCAAATAATTCAATGGGCAAACGTCAGATTGTTTATGCCTTTATGTAATTAAACCAAAAACTTTATCTAACATATGATACATGTAATTAATTCTTGAATTTCCCCTGATTCCAGAGAACTAAAGCCCTTTTAATTATATGATCTAATTTGAGAGATATTGGCGATCAAAGTTAAGACTATTTTCGATCTTAATGACATCAACACTCAATTTTCTATATTATCGAAAAAGCATATTTAGCATTGTCTGATTAAAACCAAATTTTTACCAGAGATTTATAATTAATAAATGAGTTTTTTTCTAAAGTTTCATTGAGATTGGTAAAGAAATAAATAAAATATTGACTATTTTGTAAATTGAGTTTTAGAATTTGGGATCTCAAATATAAGCCTAGACCCGGTTCATAGACGGCTCTCTTTACCCATCCGGGATCCCGAATTCTAAAACTCAATTTACAAAATACTTAATATTTTATTTATTTCTTTACCAATCTCAATGAAACTTTAGAAAAAAACTCATTTTTTAATTATAAATCTCTGGTAAAAATTTGGTTTTAATCAGACAATGCTAAATAAGCTTTTTCGAAAATACAATACAATTGAGTATTGATGTCATTAAGGTCGAAAATAAGCTTAACTTTGATCGCCAATAACTTCCAAATTAGATCATATAATTAAAAGGGCTTTAGTTCTCTGGAATCAGGGGGAATTCAAGAATTAATGACATGTATCATATGTTAGATAGAGTTTTTGGTTTAATTACATAAAGGCATAAACTATCTGACGTTTACTCATTGAATTATTTGAAAACTATGCAATCTATTGAGATTTTGACTATAAATTATTAATCCTCATAAAAAGTACTAAAAAATGATATATCATATGTGGAATATTAAAATTTTTTTAATACCACTTCTTTTATTTCATGTTTCTAATATGGATATGGCTTATTTTTCCTTATATCAATTAAGTAAAGTGTGGCTCAGGTGGTTAATTCGTCCTCAAGCTATCTGTATTTTTTTCCATTCTCACGTAACTAAACTTCGCGAGTTCAAATCCACCTCCTGCACTTTTTTTTTTATTCTGTTTTTTACCCTCCCTCCAAGTTGTGAGCTGCAATAAAAAAATATAATATATATATATATATAAGTTATGAGGATATATTACAAAACTAAAAAATTGAAAAATGTGGGTTAGGCCGATCTGGCGCTGATGGCCTCATATTGAAATAGGTTATTAAATTGTATATTCTTTGATTGAATCCCATTTGTTCTTCTCTTTGATACTTGACATTTTCGTAAATGGCGTCGGCGTCGCTTTCTTTTTTTTTCATCAATGGATCTCAATTATATTAATAAAATTAAACATGAAATTATTCAATTTATGGAAAATAATTTTTATTCATATTCACATACTTGGTTAGATGAATGTTTTGTTAATTATTTTAAAATACAAAAGAATGTAAGTAAAAAAAAACTCTGATAAATATATGAAATAAATTTTATTAATTTTATTTTTTTGTTTAAGATTAATCCAAACTTAATAAAGGAATTTGTTATAGACAGTTGGAAAAATGCTGATTTGAGAAAAATCGTTACAAAATCTACTCTTTCTCATATTGAGGTTGACAAAAAAATTTTAAATGGAATTCATTGTGTCCAGGTAACGATAGAAGCTAAATATTGAAATCAATTTCGATAATTGTTTATTAAATTATTTAAAAAATAATCACTCATAATTATTTTGTAATTTCTTCTGATCGTGTCTTGCATCTGTTTTTAAATTTAAAACATTTTCCCCATTCAGCTGAGGAAAATCATTTTTTAACATTTAATTATTCACATTATAACAAATCTATTATTTATTTTTATCCTAAAGATTTTTCTTTTCTTTAATAGATTGAATATGCAATAAACATAAAAATATCATATTATTCTCAAATTAAGGATCCAAATTTAAAAACCAATAAAGATAGAATGTTCTTATTTAAATTAACTGATGGCATAAGTGATATAATGGCAATTGAAAATGAAAAATTGCCATATTTTAATACTAATTGTTTTACTCCTGGAATAAAGGTATATAAATCTGTCTTATAATATTAACCATTGCTGGAGTATCGACAATTTTGCTTCATCAATTTCCTACACCGACACCTAAAGCCTGAATTGAATCATTAAGTTGCGCGTCTCGAGGTGCTGATTTTGAAAGGTTGCGGCCACAATTTTGAAGCTATCGACCTCAAATTTATTTAAATTAAAGCTATTTAAAATATCTACAACTTTTAGAAGCTCTTTTTTTGATTTTCGAAAAAAAAAAAAAAATTTTTTAGATTAATCACATTAAATAAAAGATATTTTAAATAAAATTCGGTCTATATCTTATAGATAATCTTATTATATAGAGATAAATTTGTAATCATTGTGTTAAAGAATAATTACTTTTCGCCTAGAGTAACCAGCTTCTGAATTGGCTATTAACGGTTTTTTGAGACTCGCCCCTTAAAAGAAAAAAAAAGAGTTTCTTAGTTAAAATACGGTATTTTATGAACTTTTATACTTGATTATATGAAAGGAAAAAGGATGAAAAAAATATTATTTTTCGTTTATGGTTGGTGTCGACAGAAGTTGGAAAATCATGCCGATACCAGCAAAGCAAAATTGCCTACACTTTCATCCCAGCCCTGATTTTAACCATCTTATGAATACTTCTTTATCATTATAGGCGATATTAAAAGGACCAATATTATATGTGAATAAAAGGCTTTTTCTAAATGCTAGAAATATTACTATAATCGGTGGTCAAATTGAGGAATATTTGCTAATATATGATTCTTTAGTTGTGTTAAAACGGATTCTGTAAGTAAAACTCTTCTGTCTGTAAAATTAATTTCCTCCAAATGTTTCCCCTTTCTATCCTTTGTCAAATAAAACAGCAAAACTTAAGATTTTTAAATTAATTTATCTTTATCCAACTTTTACTATCAGTTATTCATTATCAACCTCCATTTTCTATTAACTAAAGGTAAAATTTCACAAATTTTTTAGAATAGAAATAGATTAAGATTTATTTTCGGGCATCTCCATCGGTCAGCTCCATTAGCCCCATTTGAAAGTATTACAATGATTCAAGTTTTGAGTAATTATAAATATTTTTTCTTCCTTTGAAAAATTTGTATACCTTTTATGAAAGTCTACAAACAAATTCTTATTTCGAATAAAATAAAAAAGTTGAATAATTTTTTTCAGATGTCAGGATGCTGAAAATGTCTGTATGGAAGAAAACATAATTCCTCAATCGCCGAAAAAACAAATAAATTCTTATTTAAACACTGATAATGATATAGAAGCAATTTATGATGATTTTGATTTTAACTCTGATGTGCAATCTCTGGATTATGAAGAAAAACAAACATCGCCATCAATTTTATTAGAAAGAAATAAAATAGAAAAGGATAAATCTAATAATAATCCTTTGGATGATGAAGAGGATACTTTTTTTATTTCTTGTTTAGATAATTTATTAAGCTATGAAGAAACTTCAAACCAATCTCTCTCCTGTGAAAAATCCAATTTTGATCAAAATTCCCCTTCTAATAATATGTTTTCTGAATTATCCGAGTTTTGTGATAAAAATGATAATAGACAAATTTCAAAGAAAGATAATATCTTTATTGGAAGAGTGAAATCTGTTAAAATATTAAAGAAATTGACAATATTGAATTCAAGATGGTCTTTGTCGATGATATTGACTGATGGAAAATTATGTTTGCCTTTTATTTTTTCTAATAATGTAAGTATTATTTTTTTTCTTTAGGAAGATATTTGAATCTTCAAAGATAATATCCTTATGCTTTTGTCATGATTCGAATCTCTCCAATTTTAATCTAAAACTCTGATATTATTTTTTTGCTTTTTTCCCTTAGATCTTCCAATTCTCATCTAATCTAATTATCTTGTCTTTGTCAATTCCTTTCCGAAAACTTCATCATTTTACTTCGCTTTGTCTCATTTAAATCTGTCCCTGGTCTATCCCTTCCTCCATTTGGCAGTAAATGAAGCCCTTGGGCAAATTTCCAAATTAAAATTTCGAAACATGCCATTGATGTGCCTTGACCAAGTTAAATAATGATAATGACTTTCACTATTTTACTTTCTTTAAAAAAAAAAAATTATTTCCATCTTTCTTTAGGTATATCCGATTCTTTTGTGAACAATTCTGATGATAGTGATTTTTTAATAATTAATTTTAGGTTTTGGAAACTATTATTGGACTTAAATGCAAAGAATTTAAAGAAATGAAGAAAGTTGAGGATTATCAGCAAAAAATAAAAAAAGTAATATACAATTACTACACTATCCTTCATTATGATTATATTTATATTTAGTAACAAACTGAAAAGTAAAATAATTAAGAAATAGTTGCTCTAAGATATGATTAATTGATACAGGAAGGATGTTCTGACTGTCAGTAAAACAACCTTTACAAATTAAGAAGTATTTTACAGCCGGTCTCGGAATTACAGAGGTATTTGGAGAGGCAAGAAACGTCTTTGCCTTTCCTCTTCCTCAGAGGCAAGAGAATCTAATTTAATTATTATTGAATCATTTTAATATATTATATTTTATTTTGATGTGGAAGCCATTGTTGATCTTCATATATTTTTGAGTAGAAAATTTTGTCTGTTTTTCTTTTTATTTAAGAGAAATCGGGCAATGTATGTAAAAAGAGAACTTATCTTGCAGCCAACGTTTTGAATCCTAATGGCCTATTTCAGAACCGACAAATTTAAATTTTCATTCATAAAATGTCTAGGCATACGCGATATGTGTCACTATTTAAGAAATACACTACGTACCCTTTATTGAGAATTTCCAAAAATGGTAATATAAATTCTAGAACTTGACATTCTTTTTTTATGTCCTTGTCCGATTCTCTATATATAATTCAAGGGAAATAAACTTGAATTATTTTTTAGATAATAATCTTGTCAACAATCAAGGCCTTAGCTAAGGAGGTGTGGGGGGGGGGGGGGTGAAATATGGAGGGCCAAAATCCCGAAAAATTTAGAAAGATGGAGTTAAAATTTTAGGAATAAAAAAAAGAAATTCCCCTCTCATCCAAAATTACTAATGTGAAACTTGTTTTCAGTTATTTGAAAAAATAAAAAGAGATCTTCAAGATTTTGATGCAATTGTATCTGTTCAATATACTCCAGATGAAGAATTCCCTATAGTTCAAGAAATAATTAAGAATTGTTAAGGTAAATAACTCAAAATTATTTTATTCGAAAAGCTTTAGATTTAGAAGACGTCGTTTGTATGAGTCATTCGGAAATGACAGATTCAAATAGCGACTATAAGATCGGCAAGGTTGAAGTAAAAAAATAAATTTCCTTAATGAGTTTTATTGACCTGATTGATATTTTGAAGGTTAGAAGGCCGAAGAGTTTTAGCGACCTTCGAAATATCAGGTCAATAAGACTAGATGGTGCACTTGACTTACTTTAATTTGCAAATATTTTTATTCACACCATCTTCAGCGAAAAGAGGATAGTGAGCTTTGTCAAAAAATTAAAAGAAAGTTGTAATAGGTAGAAAATAAACACATACAGGTGCTGTGACTGATCATCTTATCTCTTCTCACTACGCTGAAGATGTGCATTTGCAAGACTTCGGATAGAGCGCTAGAAATTTGCTGGTTTCATTCTCCATATCTTCTTATCACAACCTTTTTCAGAAATTTGGTTTTTTCTTCAACCTTGCCTGTTATACTTGAGCTTCTTTTGAAATAGTTGGTGGAATTTAAACTAAATTATAAAGCAACAGTTAATATATTTGATTAGGCATTCTCATATTTAATATGTATCTAAAAAGCAGTCAATTTTGTTACCATATTTGCACCTCCCTGACATTAAATTCGTCTAAGCGACGAACTGATTATCCTAGACTCAATTAGAGAAGCAAATATGTCCATCTCATCTTGCAAACATCTTGAATTGGAGGAGCAAATATCTATATATAATAATAGCGGAGTGTCGGTCTGTCCTTCCGTCCGTCCGTCTTTCACGCTCTGTTAAAAAAAATTATAAAGGACGTTATCGAGAGTCCAGGAAAAATTCCTATAACTTTTTGAGTCATTAATTTTTAAAGTTACGATTTCTCCCAAAGGAAATGTTTAGAGAAATATTTATGAATTTTTTGCATTTATGTATCCTATGAATGTAAAGAAATCTTCAAGCGGGCACTCGATTGGAATAGTAATAATAATTTTCTTTTCATAATTAAGAAAAGGCGAGGGGAGCCAGGGGGCAAACATCTTGATCTCAAAATAAAATAGTCTGCTTTGCATCTGACGTGAATGCAATTTTCGCGTCTTTATTTCACTTCATTTCAATCACTAACAAAAATATAATCACTACTGTTATTGTTTGTTGTGACTCGAATAAATAAAAAAAACTTAGAAAATAATTTATTTTAATATTTCTAATAAATTAGTAAAAAAAAAAAACAAAGATTTATATATACATCAAATTCATTAAAAAATGGTTTTTAAATCGATATATTATTGAAATCTATTTATAATTATTTTTGAATTTGCTGGTTAGTTTTTGTCATTATTACAAATGTTAACAATGGAAAGGAAATTTTTGATATATACTAACATCACTTCATAAAAAAAAGTTGCATTCGATTTTAGAACCGAGGATTTATAAAGATATCTTCTAATGGCATCTTATTAAAAAAGTTTCCAACAATTTGTTTATGCATTTCGGCAAACGCTCTTTCAATCTGAGGATTTAAATCTTCAAAGAGAGCATCGCTATTCTCATTGAGAGCGATATTTAATGTATCGCTGATTTCTTTGTTATTAAATAAATTATCAAATCGGAATGAATGCGCTCCTGGAGGAGATTTTATAATTGCTTGGAACGATTTTATCTTTAAATAATGCTTTCCATTTCGAACTTCTGGTTTTTCAAAAGCAATCTTTTCAATTAATGTAATATCCTCTATAAAAAGATGATTAATGATTAGAAACATAAATAAATTAATTAATTAAATAGATATTTACTTGAATTGATTTCCGAAGCTCCAACTCCTTGAAGGGTAAGCGCTAAAATTTTGCCACTAACGCTATAATCTGCTTTCAGTTTATATTTGTCCAATTTGAATGTTAATTCCAGAGTGTTTTTATCGAAATCCCAGCTAAAATATAAAATATTTTTAATAATTAGACCCTTAATAGATTATTAAATTCTCTAAAGCAATATGATTTGAGAAGCTCTTGTATTCACTTCTACTCCAGACTTTTTCCCCTCTAAATTATTGTTAAATTTTTACTTGTTTATTTTTTTTTAGAGACGCCGAAAGCCCAATAGCAGCAATAAGGTTGTGAATTGATGAAAATTGAATATTTTAATAATGGAACCCTAAATGAAGGGGTCCTCCGGAATTTCGGATATTCATCTCGGTATCGTTAAATATTTTCATGCTTTTCAATCCACTTTTCTAGTATAACTTTCATGATTTTTTTAAAATATTTTTTTAATATATTTATTATTTGATTTTAATAATGGCAAGTTCAAATATATTCAGAGCTACCAAATCCTATTTACTTTTATTATTAACGGTTTGTGAATTAATGTAATGCCATTATATAATAGTAAATATTATAAAAATATAGCATTTAACAAAAAACATTAGAAGAAAAAAAACTGGGAAGTTGTTCCTCGAAAGTGATTATTTAATGCAATTTTTTTGAAATTCATAGCTAAATTATGCAGTAAAGGGGCATTCGTGAGAACAACCCTATCATAGGGTCAGAGAAGTTTGAAAGAAATTTTAAAATAAAATAAAAAAAAAAAAAAAAAAACATTTCAGTACTCACTCAAATTTTTTAACTTGCATTTCATGAAAGCCATAATGTTCGGTGTTACTAAAATTAAATGCAATTCCTGTTTTACTTCCTGAATCTCTAAACACTGAGAAAAAAGGAACTTTTAATGGGGACAATGAAAATATTCCCAATTCTTTATTATCTATAAAAAAAAAAGAATGTATTCATTAATATTTTTTTTTTTTATTTAATTACAATTAATTAAATTTTTTACCTCGATTTGTGTGTTTAAGAAAATTTTGTACACTCTCTCTACCACATTCATTAAAATCTGCCGATTTCGTGTCACAAGCTTTCGTCCATTTATCTAAAAAATAAAATAAAGCAAATTATTGATTTTATGGTTTTTGGTATATATACTATAAATAAGATTTCAATTACCTATGCCAAGACTTTCCGAATGGACCACAAATCCGATTAATAGTAAAATTAATCCTAATGCACTGGAGGACTTCATCTTGCAAACTAACTTGTTTATTTAATTATTCTTTTCTTATATATACATTTTTTTTTTCTCTCTTTTTTTTCCTCCATAAAATTATACAAATCGTTATTTCAAGGTAATCCTTAGGATAAACAAAAAAAATAAGTCAATCTTAATATATTCAAATGAAAAAAAGAAATAAAAATAGAAAAGAAGTAATGCCGGCACTAATTGTCTGGTCTAAAGCACATTTTCTTTCTGTCGGCGCCGAAAGGGGATGAAAAATAGGGTCTCAAAAAACTTGTATTTGTCTGCTTCTCTTAATGAAATACATAGACTTTGTGCTATTAATAACATTTCAATCAACACTTTTGTCGCTTATATTATTAATTCTAGAGATCCCTTACCTACAGCAATATTCTCGAGTTCAAGGACTCGCATTTTGCTCTAGGAATAACAATTTATTCAGGTCTCTCCTTGAATGACCAAATTTCTTCCGTGTTTTAACTGCCTTGTATTTTCTTCCGATTCATGCGCCCTTAATACTTTGCTCTAATATCTGTATAGTTTTTCCCTCAGTGGCAGGCGCATCAAAAACGTCCTCTAATATATATAGAATGGCTTCTCATATTAAAATTTTATCATTTAAAATACGTTCCACAAATGTATAATTTGATGCACTGAAGATGGATTGCGTAGGCAATCCGAAATATTTGCAAAATACCCTTATATAGAGAAAAATAAAAGGAAATTTGCTTCATTGGCATGGGCGTAACTAGAAAATTTGGCTGAGAGGCCATGGGACCAGCCATCCTCGCTGGAGGGGGGGGGCAGGAACCAGCTATTCTCCCGTGGGCCTGAAAAGCCCCATATTTTCTCAATTTTTCTTGGGACAAGGAGCTTTCTAGGGGGGGCAGCCCCCCCCGGTACCCCTAGTTACGCCCATGTTCATTGGATCCTTTGATTGGTTATTGGTCAGCATTAGAGTGAAAACCAAGTAAAAACGCCTCCTAAGCCTCCTTCATTGACGGGACCCTTTGTTACATGCATTGGAATCTCTGTCACAGGCACTTTGGCTAGTAATACCATCTAGTTTTGATTCAAGCGTTTGTTTGTAAACATGTTAAGGGATCTAGCGCTCTCCGGTCTTTCCATCAGTATTTTTTTTTTGGCCGTACCAAAAAAAGGTAAAAATCAAAACGTTAGTGTATATATATGATGAGCACTGGGCACATAAAAAAATGCATGTTATGAATTCCGAAATTTTTTAAAGATTCTCTCCTGAAAATGGTTAGAGAATAGCAGAAGAAATGCTAGCCTTTGCTTCGTGATCGTCATCCAACAACTCCTTTGATGGAAGCCTCTGAATGTGACAACGAAAGTATGAGAATTGTAAACAACTTAATAAAAAGTGACCTCGTTAGATCAAGGCAGACAAGTTACTAGCATCTTTTTCTTAGATAAATTCCATATATATTAATATATTATATCATATTATTCATTAAATTTCTTTAAAGAAAATCAACTGACAAATGGTATATATACAAACTCAAGAAGGAGTTTTCACCATTCATTAAGGATTTTGAGGGAAAAATTTTCACCGAAATTATAAAATTTTATTCCTTAATTTTAATATGAAATAATTATTAGATTTCAATATTGTGCTTTTTTATTTTTTGTTATCAGTGCGTAGGCCCTTCGGAGTTCATTCCCAGAATTCCCAGCCATTATATTTAGAGGACGTTTTTGATGCGCCTGCCACTGAGGGAAAAACTATACACGCTGAAGATGGATTGCGTAGGCAACCCGAAATATTTGCAAAATAAATTATTTTAATGTGGAAAGCAACTAACAAAAAGCCTTAACGATCTGTCTCAGCTTATTTAATTTAAGTATTGATTAATTTCAGGAGGAGTGGCTAAATATATAATGAGTAGTGAGGATATTCAAGGCAGCCAAAAGCAATAAAGAAAAATATATTAATCTCTAGCTTTATTTCATACGTTTGTCGACGTTTCGGCCGATATTCCGGCCTTCATCAGGGCAAAGTGCTGTTTGCCTCGAGCTAAGGGCTCTTGGCAACTCCTGACAATGCGTTTGAGCGAACATTCGTCGTAATGTCATGACTTCTGGTTCAATATAGAAAATTCTGGCTGTGTTTTCTTCTAACTTTCATTCCGATATTTATTTTTCTCATTTAAATCATCTCTTAGTGTCGAGGCCATTTTTAATTCAAAACATCTCAAGTTTTTATTTTCATGTTCCTCTTATTTCCTGGCTGAGACTCTTTATTTTATCAACAAATTATTAATACTACAGATATTTTTTTTTTTTTTTTTTTAACATTCACACTTTTTTCTCATTCACACTCCACACATCACAGTCTTTTCGGCAACTGAGGCCCAGACTTTTGACGATAACCGTAATGAATATATATTATTATTTGGGGTCCAGGCATTCTTATTTAAGCCATTTGGTATCCAAATGGCTTAAATAAAATCATCGGACTGCCTGGGGTCCGAACCCGCGACTGTTCGGTATAGAAGGTAGGCACGCTACCGACTACTCCAAGCCCCGTGGGCAATACTCAGATATAATGCTATTGATTTGAGACTTGGCCATATAGATTGACGAGCATATAAGAACTTATTTTTTGTATTTTGTATATGATATTATATACCAGCTCTATCCGCATCTCTATGTATTATTTATTGAGATTGTCTATAATCTCATTAGAACTGATGTTGAAAAATTCACACCTTCTTTTGGAGAATAAAAAGTACGAGTGATGCCATCCCCTATCGCCATTTAGGTTGTGGCAGGGTGCGCATATAGAAATTTTTTCGGGGGGGGGGCCCGAACTCAAAAATTTTTCTGCGGAAAATTTTTTTTTTAAGAAACTATATTTTTTTCCCACGAAATTTTTTGCGGAACATTTTTTCTATTGCGTAACCAAAGTTGTCCATCCTGCGGAAAAATTTGTTGCGCTTATGTCTGTGGGGGGGGGGGGGGGGGGGGGGGGGGATATCCCTATATATGTATAGGGCCTATGTGTTTGGGAAATTTCGGGAGGGGGGGCCCGGGCCCTCTCGGCCTCCCCTTATATACGCCCCTGGGTTGTGTTATTTAATAAAATAATAAAATGGATATTATTGCCCCACCCCCCTTCCGTTTTGAGCTAGATACGCCCATGAAGTTAATTCTGTTTGGCATTTCATAAGTTTTTAAAGAATAAGCAGAATCTTGCCTGTAAGTTGCATACCTAATCTCCAAGGGCGAAGCAAAACTTCAATTTGTATTCATTCAGTAATTTTAAATGATAAATCGATGAATGTTTAGTGCAACTTAATTATTTATGGGTGAGGTCGTGAGGAGTACAATCCCTTTCTCTTTCATGTTGTTACGCCCTTGTTTCAGCAAAATTTATTTTTGTTTAATTAAATTTTATCATACACATTTTTTTTTTTTTAGATATTTTGAATGAATCTAGCATCAGCTATATAAAAAAAGAAATGATGCACCTGCTAATTATATAATTAAACTTATATAATTTTAAAAATAAATTATAAAAAATCCACTTAAATTAACTTAATTGATAAGCTATTATAATAATTACAGGTTAGAAAAATGCGAATTAACGGCTGGGATCTATTCAGGGCAGTGACGTATTCAGACCCCCCCCCCCCGTACACGCGAGAAGGGTTACTCATTTTTTTCTTCCTAATAATCTATTTGGAGGGGGAGGGAGGTGTTTTTCAGGCTTTTGCCCCCCCCCCCCCCCCCACATACCAACCGAAATCCTGACAGGTTTCTGTTTCAAGGGCGCACCAATGACTTCAGACTACTATGTGCAAAACTTTATTAAAGCTCTCCAATAAAAAAATTGATTTTTTTTCAGTCCCGACCAGTAGGTTTGAACCCCAAGCAGGCTGATGAATATTTATTTAAAACAAATGGTGTAAATAAATGTGCCTGGATAATTAGTATTTTAACAAATACTCTATATATTGTGTATCGTTTAAAGATACTGAAAAGACTTTAAAAAAATCTAACAATACATGTGATCCAAGAACAGAAATAAGAATAAATCAGGGAGTAACAATGAAATGCAAAATTTAAAGAAATAAACACATTTTGAAGGCCAAAGGAGCAAAATAAATAAAAAAACATTTTGAGAAGACTTGGACTAAAAAGGACATAAACGTCTTCTAGTGTTCTAGTGGTACGCAAGTAGGCCTAGTAAACAGTAATTTGGAAACCTTTTGAAATAGTTTGTTCGACCGTTTAAATTTTTGACATCAATGCCAAAAACTGGAACCAATCGAAATTTTTTATGCCTTTTTTTGGAATGGGTGCATAAGGTTCGAAGACCTATAATGACCAGTGGTCAAAAAAAAGAAAAAATGAGAAGAATAAAGGGGGAACTCAACTGCGGGAACTGAGAAGAAGATGCCTGATGAGATTAGACTTGAAAGTCTGAAGATTGTAGGTTTTGGGGAAGATAATCGCAGGGAGCTTGTTCCAATCACGGGAGGTCATGGGGACAAAGGAAGATTGGAATTGACTTTTATATTTATACCTTATGTTGAAGCTTCAAGCAGTATTAAAAAAAAATATTTTTTGAGTAGCGCGGGAAATAAGTAAGCTTTTTATTGACTACGTAGTTAACGTCAGAATTACACATTACGCTTATTTTTTAATGTAGACTTCCTTGAAATTGACAAGTTAATTAAACATCTTCTGGTATGACAAGTTTTACGCCACAGGCTGACAGACTTGTTGAAATTGAAATGTCCTCAAGGCCTCTCTCCAATTGAATAGCAAATATTTATAAAAAATAATTTCGGATTAAAATATAATTGATAATGTGGATTAGATATATCAAGAGAAATCTTTTTGTCCTCCAATAAAATTTTTGTCTCAATAAAAAAAAAGAATAAATTTCGCACTTAATTCTTTTTATTCCATCGATCCACTTTCGGGATCTCCTTTGAAATTGAAATTCGAAATCGAAAGGAGATTAGAAATAAGATGATTTTTAATGGCAAATAATAAAAAAGGCTTATTCATTTATTTAAAAAAATATAATTTCTAAATAAGCTACTTACAAAATTCTCTGTGAGTTGTAAACTTATGCTCTGTTTTCATTATCAGTTGAAATTAAATTGATTTTGTTATTTTCTAAAAATAATTGAATTAATCCTCAAACTATTAGTGAAAATAACGATTTTCTTTTCACTCACATGTCTAACTAAGTTTTATTCTATAGTACAATCATATTTGAAAAATTTACAGAAACAAGTTCAAGTGGAGTAAAAATTCAAAGTCAGCGGAGAGAGTCATTTGAGGAAAAAGAGATCCCCATCCCTTGTAACTTAATGAAAATAAATTTTATATTAACTATGCAAAAACGATATAAATTTTCCAAGAACAGTAGAGTCTTGCTAATCTGGACTTCGATACTCCGGCATTCCGGCTAATCCGGCGTGTTCAAAAGCCACTTATTGCAGCAAAAGAAAAGGGGTAATTCAAGAAAACAAAAAGTTATACAAATTTTTTCAAGAGATAAATATGTAATATTGCATTATATTAAATGTTTGGGTAATCCGGCATTTTCAAAATCCGGTTTTGGGCCGGATAAGCATGACTCTACTGTATTCTATTTGTAAAATATTTTAAAATTTCAAAGTTTTGAAAATAAAAATATTTGCAAGCCACTCTTATAATGTAATACAAAATTTTGAGATTTTTTTTCTCTTAATTAAAAAATACATATATATATTATTTTAATATCATTAATTAACAAATATATTTACATTGTAATATAAAATAGAATTTGGTAAAAAAGTGAGGAGAAAACATTTTTAACAAATTAATTAAATAAAAATATTTTAAAATTAAATACGTATATAAATTATATACAGTAGGCTTATAAAAAAAAGATTTTTTTCTTTGGTTGAATTATTTCTTTTGAGGATTGACTCTATCTTGTAAAATTTGAAAGGAACGTAACAATTTGTTCTGAATGGTATCTGCATCAGCATCCAGAAAATCAAAATACCATGTCAACTTGGATGCAAAACTAATTCTGAAAATTGTATATTAAAAAAAAAAAATTAAAATATTTTATCCAGCTGTTTATACATATTAATATATTAATAAATATGAATTAAGAAAATATACTTACGGAAAGGAAGCCACAGCGCTTTGAGGTCTATCTTTATCAAATAGGGAAGGCTGGTCTTTAGCAGAATAATATTTCTGATTATGCCTTCGGCTCAAACATCGCATCCATGGATCTGTAAAAAATTTTAAATTTTAGCAAATTATTAATTTTATTATAAAACATTTAAATTAAAGATTTCTCAAGGATAATTAATTGAAATATTACAGTCTAGTAGTGTTTTCTATGAGACTATGAGTTCCTCTAACTAGAAGCCATATTATCTTATATCCTTAAGGGACTTCGGGAGGCAAAACTGTTCGCATGTTTTTCCCGTAAGATGGCGTTAGGGGTTAGCCAAAAAGCGCAACTATTACTAAAAAGTAAAAATGCCAACAGATGGCAGGCAGGAGATGGTACGGCTATATTTAATCTCATGTATTTGTTTGATTTCCGTTGTTCTTTTAATAATGAATAGTTTATAAATATTAACAAATATTAAATATCCTTTATAACAGCATAAAAATCATTACTATAAATATAGGCTTAGAAGTGATCTGATAATGCCGGCTGTTAGACTAGCCTGCCATCTTTTGCAAAAGTGCTCAACTAATTAGCCGTTAATTTTTAAATAAATAAGAAATTTATTTTTTTCTTTGGTCCCATTTCATTTAATTATTACAGGTTGGATATTAATGATTTTTACATTTTTAGATTAAAAAAAAAAATAGTATTTTCATAATAGAACGTTTTTTGCATTTTCTATAAATATAAAAAAAATTTTTTTGTTAATAAATAAGCTTTCTATTATGTAAAATGCTCACGAATTTAAATCATTAAAAAAAAAGCATAAAAAATACTTTAAAATGCCTCCGTAGTTTTGGACTAAAGATCAATGTGTCCTTAAAGCTACTAGGGGTCTCAAAATATAGTGGACAAACGCTCTATCTTACTTTTTTTGAACTGAGGGGGCCTCAAAACTTGTATTTCCAACAAAATTTCGACATTGAATTTTTTGATATGAATGCAATACTTTCTCTCTAGATAGAAAGTATGGAAAGTAATCACATGTATAAAACACATTGAAGGGTTTAAGTTTAGTGTTCACTCTAGTTCTCCTATTTATCTGTTAAGTTAAGACAAGAAGAAATAAATAGGTTCTATTTATAATATTTGGAAGAAGCAGAAGCAAAAAGCAAATCGGTGCTTGTAGAAATGTGACCCCTGGATTCTAAACCCATCAATTTATGTGATCTAACTTTGATAATTTGATTGAATTTTTGAGACATTCATTCTTTTTTGTAAATTTTAGCCTATTTTTTTAGTGATTCAGAAAGCATTTAAAGATTTTGGATAGATTTGGATTTGACCTTGCTGGGATTACCATTTGTTGAGAAAAATCTTTTATTAAGTAAATTAATTTTTGCAAAAGGACCCTCGAACCTTCAGAATAGCAAGTATTTAAAACTTACGGTTAGTAGCTTTTAAAAATAAGAGTCCACTAGGAATAAAATATTTGTTTTCTTCTTCTATTGAATATGCTAGTTTTATTGTTTGACTTGAATTTTTCATTCTTTTGAAGCTAAACCTAAAAAATAAAAAAAGATAGAATAATAATAAAAAATTATCGTAATAAAAAAAGTTTTTTTTTTTTTAATAAAAGAAAGAAACGAAGGAAGCTTTTGTAAAGGAGGAAATCAGATATTAACTAAAGTTTTGAGTTCAAATAGGAGAAAACAAAATTGATTTATTTACTTTGACTAAGTAATGTTACAAAATTTTTACAAAATAAATTTTGGTGACTGATGGAAGTGGAAGCTTTATGTAGTATTTTTATTAGGATGTGGCTGAAGGCGGCGGGGCGGGCATTGCGCCTAATTCTAGATAAAGTGATAACATACCTGTCTCGAATTAGATTCAAATTCTCCAGATCATAAAGTGGTTTCACTTTAATACAAGTTAAATCAGGTCTCGTAGATTTGTGGTGAGCTTTGGCAAATTTCCGACACAAGGCATTTCTAAAAATATTTTGAAAAAATTAATTATGAACATTTGTTTGGATAAATTTTGTCGAACTTGATGAAATTTCATATTTTAATCTCCAGAAATGGGATCACTTACTTCTTGGACAGATCTTTTATTGTTATAAGTATATATTGACTAAGGAAGAGGATGCAGCCAAATATTGAGCCTCTATTTAATGATTAAGCTCTTTAATCGGAACACTTCTACCCTGACATCTTCAGCCTTCAAAAAGCATATTAAAATTTGTATACAAAATAAAAATAGAGTTGTTTAAAAGGGCTTCAGGAGGTCAAATTGAATTTTTAGTCCGAAACTACTGAGGCATTTTTAAGTATTTTTATGCGTTTTTATTTGAAAATGATTTAAATTCGTGAGCTTTTTTTAAATTACGATTAATTAAAAAATAATTTTTTTTATATTTATAGAAAATGCAAAAAACGTTCTATTATGAAAATATTAATTTTTTTTTTTATCTAAATCTGTAATAATCATTAATATTCAATCTATATAACGGCCAAATAATTCAACAACTCTTGCAAAAGATGGCAGGGTAGTCTAACAACCGGCATTATCAGATCACTTATAAGTCTATATTTATATATTTTTATGCTATTATTTATTATTTATTTGTATAAAAATTTGATTTTGCTCTTTGAAGTCTGAAGATGGCAAGGTAGATCCCAGCCGAAACGTTCCGAATAAAGAGTGCTTAATCACTTAAGTTAAATAGAGGCTGCATCCTCTTCCCTATTCAATTAACCCACAAAAATTTATTCAAAATATGAATAGAATCAATTTTTGATTACCTTTCAGTTAAATGTTTATCTCGGATGTCAATTCCTGCTAAAAATAGACCGTCAATGATATGTAATACTGTTGTTTTCATTTGAGATCTTGCTTCTCCGCTCAATTCGGTAACTAACTCTCCATAAATAAGCGTGTCAGCTGATATTTCTAGCTTCGATTCCTCTTTCTTCCATTTGCCTTTGACGAGTTTATATACTTGTCCGAAACCAAGGCCTGAAAATTTTTATTTAAGTTTTATTTAAGGGCACATCTTGATATGTTGAATTTGCTTATGTTAGTATGCTGTATTTATATTGACAAAGATCACACGGGCCAAAATAGTTGAAATTTTAGATAAAAGGCTGGGATGAGAAGAAAAATTCAAGGATTAGGGAAATGAAAACTAAAAGTTTGACGTCCTTTTATTTGGCATATATTTCGAAGCACAGAGCCCATCTTCAATATCTTCTTGGTATTGAAGAGGGCGCAACGCGTTATGTGCTTCAGTCACCAACTTCTAGTTTTAATTTCTCCATTCCTTGATTTATATTAAATCAAGATTATTCCTTGATAATTAAACTAATAGCGATGAGAAGTGGCTATAGACTTTGAATTAGAGATAGGAGTCGTAGCAGCCAAGGAATTAAATAAAAAAAGACTTATTCAATTAAATATTTATTAATGTATGAATTAATTATTAATTTATTAATTCATACATTAATAAATATTTAATTGTATAAATTTCGCGGCTTACATACGCGATATATATAATATCTTAAATATTATATATAATTTCTTATTTATTAAAAGACTTATTTAATTAATTAATTAATCATCGACGTTTCGGTCACAACTACCTTCCTCAGGACGATTAATTGTCAAAATACAAGATGTACAGTATTACAATATTTTTAATTATCATTGTAAATTATACGATATACAGTATATTTAATGACTACTATATGTTTTATGAGGGACTTGCTCGCTTAGGGCTTCTTACAATCAATGTCAATTGATTAAAAATACATGTACATCTTGTATTTTGACAATTAATCGTCCTGAGGAAGGTCGTGATTTGCGACCTAAACGTCGACGATTAATTAATTAAATAAGCCTTTTATTTAATTCCTTGGGTCTACGTCTCCTACTCCAATAGAAGGCTTTAATTTCATGCAGAATGAACATTTTCTATTTTTAAGCAAATAAATATTATATTACAAGATGTGGATTTTATAGCTGGATAATTGTTGATGAGTAAATAAAAGCCTTTATTCAACTAATGGCTTGTATTGTGCTTTTCATACTATTTCAATTATTGAAACATATTATTATAAAGACCGAAAAATTAGCATATTGAGCCTTAATAAATGAAATATACAACTAGCAGCTATTCTTTTATTTACTCATCAAATAAATAATAAATTTTCAGTCAAGTTGGTTTTTTAACTTATTATATGAATTACATACCTAGGTAGAATGTGCACGTATTAATCTCTTTATTTGAACCAATGACAATGAAATGCCAATCGTAAAGTGATCGAATTTCTTGGGTGAGTTCTCTCGATTCCGGCTTGACAATATGCTCGGGTTGATTCAGAATCATTTCTACAAAATCACAAACAATTTTTTAGTTAAACAATTTTTTATGTGTCCATATGAAAAGGTACCAAAACTTCACTGGGCTAAATTTTGAAGAGAGTTGATTTACTAAAAAAGTTTAAAAAATCGATTTTTTTTTATTACTGATTCTTCATCTTATATGATGAAATATTTGATTCATCAGAATCGATGTATTTTATATCAAAAAATTGTAAAAACAAAACAAAGGGGAGATAGGAGAAAAGGGACCAAACTTTAAACTCATTTTTCGCAAAACTAGGTTTTTTTATAAGCAAAATTTTAAAAATTCATATCTTCCAAACAAAAAAATGATAAAAATACCCGCTTGGCTCAGCAGGATGTGTTCTGTACAGAAAGCATAAAAAATCAATTTTGACCCCGATGAAGATTTGGTACCACTTCATGTGGATGGGTCACATATAAAAAAATAAAATGACATACCCTTTGCCGTTGGATCCAAATTAAATTGATTGAATTTGGCCTCAGGTGATACAGGATCAGGTTTTTTGCGTGCTTTAATAGGCACATCCCAATATTGTAAACATTTAGTTCTAAATTCTGCTTGCCTTGTTTCTTCTAGATTTGTATCTTTATAGAAAGCGGCAATTTTCTTCAAATAGATAACTTGAATCTGGGCAATTCTAAAACAAAATGAAATAGAACATTTTAAAACAACTATTCCTTTTCTCTCAAAACACATTGGGAGTTAAACAAATAAGAAAGGCGGCGATCATCTTACAATCTGGTCCAAACCATGGGGCACTCCCTTAAATAAACTCTCTATCCAAATAAACGACAAAATTAGGAAAGTTGAAATTTAATATATTTTTTTTAATATATGACCAATTATAAAATAATAATTGTGAGATTTAATTATTCAATTTTTAATTTTAATTACCTATATCTATATTATATTTTATTACTTTTACAAATTCTGTCTGTTTGTAACGAATAGACTCCAAAACTACTGGGCAGATTTTCATGGAGTTTTTTTTTTTAATGGGTAGAGAATTTTCCGGGGATGGTTCTAGGCTATATTTATGTCAAATTAGGGGTAGGGAACCCCCCTTATCAGGAATTCTTCCACTGGAAAACATTGTGTTTATCTCATCTTATGAAATATTAAAGCTAATTAATTAAAATGAAATAATTAAATCTCTCAAATGAAAAAAAAAGTAATAATAAAAATTGTTATAAAATTAAATTTTCTTTTTTTTTTTTACTGACTCTCTTAAGAATAAGTACAGTAAATGGATAAAATTCTTCCTCCCCCTAAAATTTCACATTTCCTTCAAATATTCGCCCCCCCCCCCCCCAAAAAAAAAAAAAATGATCCTTTATATTTATTTATTTTTCACATTTTTTTGATAAACTTAAAATGACGCTTCCTCAGAGTGTAAATAATTGAAAAATGAATTCCACACCTCAGAAAGTTTATATACAAAGTATTTTTTTTTTTCAACACTCACACTTTTTTCCCATTCACACACCCATACCCACAGTCTTTTCGGCAACTTAAAGTTTAATTTAATTTAAGACTTTAAACGATAACTACTGTATTTAATTATAACATATATCGAAAATTAATAATTTATTAAATATGTACATTTTCAGAATTTTCAAAAAGCCCTTTATTTAAAATAAGTTTTTATTTCATATTTTGGTGCAAAATTAATTAAAATACTACTCTTAGTCAATTCCGAGACGCCGCCCGCCAGGGCCTACCGCAGCTAGCATATTCTAAAATAAAATAAATGTAAACTTACTCATTATTAGATTCCTTAATATACGTGGTAAAGTTTTGATCATATTCTATTATATCCAAAGGAACTATTGATTGAACATCCACTTTGCTTGTGGATCCAAATTTATCAATACGGTCGTTTATATATGATAAATAATTGGTGATTATTTCCGTATCCGGTTTTTTATTTTTACATATTAAATACCTAAAAAGTTTATAAAGAAAAAGAAATTAATAATATATCATTTGTAGTTAAATATATAAATGCTACCTTTCGGAATTAGCGGGCCGACTTGTATGAGGTTTATGGATGCTGATCTCATCAAAACATCTATACATTAAATAAATGAGTCCCACCGAAAATGGAGTGAATAAGTCAAAGAATTTACAAACAAAATGTCCACCTAGAAATGAAATAATAATTATTTATTTATTTATTTTTAAATCCAATTCTATTCAATGATTACATACCTGTGCGCACGATTAAAAGAGCAACAAGACATTGACATAAATACAGTCTTTTCGATAAAATTTCTTGGATATTTTCTTGCTTCTCTACAGAAAAACCCTGAAAGTTAATTTTAATTAATAATTATATTTTCTGGTTTTTGCCTATACAGTAGAGTCTTGCTAATTCGGCCCTGAAAATGCCGGATTATCCGAAACATTTAATATAATGCAAAATTTAATATTTATTTCTTGAAAAAATCTGTAATGACACTTTGTTTTCTAAAATTGTTTTTTTTTTTTTCTACAATATCTCGAAGAAATGGCTTTTCAACGTGCCGTATTAGCCGGTATGACGGAGTATCGGATTAGCAAGACTCTACTGTATATATAAATAGATTTCTAAAAAAATTAGGAGACCTAAATCGCAAAATACGACCGAGAATCTGTGCCTTCAGCTAATTAGGAAAATAAAATAAATAAATTAGATTTTAAAAATTTAAAGCCCTCGGGCCTTGGTGTAGAGGTTAGCGTGCCTGCCTTCTGTACCAAGGGTCGCGGGTTCGCATCCCGACTCATGCGACAATTTATTTCAATTTAATTGACTACCAATAAATTGAAATAAATATAGACGGGGTCTAAATGGCCTCCATTGCCGAAAAAGACCTTAAATAAATTAAAAAAATTTTTTTACAAAATTAATTAATGCCTTTGTAGAGAGTGAATTTTTTAAAAGTTGTCAAATTATGTAAGTGGCTGTATGATCAGGTTAGCAGCCAAGATTCAAATTAGATAAAATATTTTTAAGTCAATCTTTATCTAATTTTTTATTTCAATCGCCGACGTTTAGGACGCAAATCGCGTCCTTCTCCAGGACAATTGATAGTCAGTATAGTCAGTTTAGTATACAGATGGGGTATTGTTTTTAACAATATAAAATCACACTTTAAGAATATGTAATGCATTATTTGAAACTGCATGTAATGGCAATGACGCCTCTCGCATTAAATTTAATGCGTGATACACTATCAATTGTACGCGATTTGCGGTCGAAACGTCGGCGATTGAAATAAAAAATTAGATAAAGAGTGACTTAAAAATTTTTTGTCTAATTTGATTCTTGGCTGACATCCTGCTACATAAAAAATATAAATATAAATTGGCAACTTTTAAATATTCATACCCTCTTTGCACCTTCAAATTTGATTTTTTATAAGCTCAGGCTTAGCAATATTATGCGAGTTGGTCTTTGTTAGAGAGATTTTTTTAAATTAAAATTTATTATTCTTACGCCATCTGCCATCATGAAATGAACTCCTTTATGATCGGTTTCTTTCATAACAAATTCATGAAACGCTCTAATGTTTTTGTCGAAAAATATATTTCCATCTCCATTTACACCTCCTTCGCCTAAAACAGACATAGAAATCAGAAAATAGACGAAATAGACACATGGGTGTCATCCTTATCATCCATTAGTAATAAATAAAGTATATATAATTAGAAAAAAAATCCAATAAGAGAAAACTTACCATAATGGGGTTCAAATGTTTCAGGTGTACCAGCTAAAAATTCTTGCAGTTGAAAATCATTTGCCTCTTTGAGTGTGAATCCAAAACCTTTGCATTGACCTTTGCGCCGCCAAAGGACGTATTCACTAAAGCCACCAGGACCCGCACAGCAATCGGCAAAAAGCAGGGGCTCATCGGGCTCGACAAGCGACTCCTAGAACAAAAAATTAATCAATTTCATATAAGCAAATTGCCATTACAAGTTAAATTTTAAACACTAAATAAAGTTATAATTGTATTCAATAATAAATGTGTTGAGATTTTTTTACCTTGAATCCGTTAAAAGGAGTTGTAAACATAAAATCTGTGATTTTATCCAAGTTTGCCATTTTCATTGCAGCTCGATTCAAAAAAATGCCATTTCGAATAGTTTCAAAAGGATTCGATCTTGTTCTTGCTTTTCTCATTTCTTCTGCCTCTACATTATTAAATATAGTCTGGAAAAAAAATAAATTTTTTCAAGGAAAATTAGAATAGAAATTATATCGTGCTAATTTTACATTTATTTAAAGAGAAAAAAGGGGATTATTCGAAGGAATAAAGCAATAAAAAAAAAAACCCATGGACTAGAATTTTATTGATTATTAAAAAACAATATAAAAAAAAAGAAATGTTTGAAATGGCCAACACTCATAAAGGGCTAATTTGTAAAAATTTATAAATGAACTTACCTTAGATTTTAGAACAGCCTTCAAAAGTTTTTTATCACAGAACCTGTCTTCATCATCGATGGTCATTTTTTTGACATCAATATGACACCAATCAGATATTTCTTCTTTTATTGTTGGGTCTGGAGAATCCAGCCATTTAACTGTTTCTTCAATTGAGGTTTCCTTTAGAGAAAAAAAAAATAATAAATTAGATATTTTAATGGAATTTTTAAAATTTTCAAAACTGAATAAATCAATTACTTATTAGTGTAATTCTATAATAAAAATTAAAAAAAAACATAATTTACCTCTTGCGAGAAATCCCATTCAAGCGCTTCAGGCTCAAGACCCGCGATATGATGTCCCAAGCCACGTCGACCTCGTTGTTTTGAAGCTTCCACTGGTTCTAAACGACCTTGCGCCTCTTTTCCGAGACCGGTTCCTTCTTTGTAACCCATTAATTTCTGGAGAAACAAAAAGAAATTAAATTACCGTCAAATTTATTTATTCATATAGGCAAATGAAGAAGGAGTACAATATTAAGATTTTTTTTGTCTATTAATGGCATTTAGAAATTCTCCAGGCATCTCAACATCGCAAAGGCCATGGACCGAGAACGTTCGAAGACAGGGTTCAGAGCGCTTTGAGGGGGTGATCGAGGCGCAGGGCGGCTATAAGAAGTCTCAAATAGGATCCCCAAAATAAGGAACTTTTGAAAAATATTTAAATTTCTCCCACCCGTTTTTACGCTCATATTTTTTTTCTTTGTTAGTAAGGTTCTCTAACATGTTGCATAGCGTCTTGCTTTTGGAGGATTCGCTTTAGACAATCCTTTTGATTTGGGAATTTGGAGAATGCGCCAAGAACCTCTCAGCCGCTTTAGACATAGCTATAAGGCCAACTATTATCATGATTAAAGACCGGATTTTAAGTAAAATGCTTATTGCTGAATTTTATAAGCAACCATTAGATATTTAATTTTTTTTCACGAATTAGGCAAAACTAAGTGCATTGAGATTGATTTGTTTATGCTTTTTTTCCCTTCGTGCTTATTTGAACTTATTTTACGTATATTTACACAATTTTTAAAAATAATTATGCGGCAAAAATCGTTCATATAAAGCAAATCCTTCGGCAATATCGCCTTCAGCGGGCTCCACGTCTAGCCAGAAAATTTCACCCCCTAGACCCCCCACTCTGTCTCTGGCCACCTGCGGCAATCACCAATCTCCTTTTCTTTCCTATCTTACCTTTTCAACATTTCGTTTTAAAATTCCTCCATGCTATGAAGATATTCAGGGGAATAGACAACGAATTATAGGCTTATATAACACATATTTTTATGAAAGCCAATTAAGGGGTTTGGCCCTCCTAGACCCCCCGCCAGCTCTGGTTAGCCTGCGGGGATCCTCGCCTTTCCTTTCCTATATTGGTCCTTTTTAATATTTCGTAATAGTATTTAAGAATAATAGTAATAGTAATGTAATAGTTGTAGTAATGTCTTCTTCTTAATCATAGCACTGGTTCAGTGCGTTGTGACCCGAAAGGAGGAAGCATGCGTGATTTTTTTTCACCGATTCTATCCATCTATGGCGGTCCGAAGCCAGACGAACTCTCTCCTCGAGGCCCATTCCCATAAGCTCCGCACCCGCGTCGATCCAGCGTTTAGGTGATCTTCCTCTTCCCCTTTTCCCCTCAGGTTTGCCTTGGACGATTAATCTTTCTAAGTTGTTTCCCCTGGTGATATGTCCGAAAAAGGCTAGTATCCGGCCATCAACAATAGAAGAAAGACGCTTTTCAGGTTTGACAATTTCCAATACGGAGTTGTTCGTTCGTCGTGCTGTCCAGGGTAGTAGTGTAATAATGTAATAATAGCATAATTTAGAAGAAAGGTATGAGTAGGGGGCTTTTTTGCTAAAGTTGCTTATGAGATGCCTTTTGTCAAATTGCTTTTTTAAGCACTTTTTTTAAACATATTTTTGTGCTTTTTTTGTTGGGTCTTTAATCATGATGAATGAATATTTTTGCCTATCTATAATCTTTTTCCTTTGGCTACTACTTCGTTCTTTGTTTCATTAATTACTGAATATAATTACCATCATATTTTGTGCAGCGTTAGTGGGCCTATAACTTTTGTCTTTGACAGGCTTAGCTAAAGAATCGCCAAATTTTTTTTTCTTTCTTTTGCTACATCTCGTTTCCTCTTCTGAATCTTCACTAATTGAAGATGATTCATCTGGAAAAAGTAAAATCAGATATGATTATTATTAATATAATTTGCAAAAAAATGTTGATAAGAGAAGTGGCTGTTCAACGATTAGAATGATAGACAGGAAGAGAGGATGTCAGCCAAAAGGAGACGTCTTCCAAGTGGAGATTTTTATTCGATAGAGGCTCTCCTTTTGGCTGACGTCCTCTCTTCCTGTCTATCATTTGCAAAAAAATATCAAGATAAAAGAATAAATAAATAATATAGAAATGGAAAAAAAGATCTAATAAATATTCTTTTACTGAATTGTTTGTAGATGGCCGTAAGGATGATCAATTTTATTATAAGGACATCGGCCAACAAAATAATAAATACTTTTGCGTATTATCCGTTTGTTTGTAAATATTTTGACTCCCAGTGATATGGAATCATCTTCAGTACAATCAACAGATGTTTTGCAAATCGTTACTTTCTCCCATCCAATATGACAAAACGTTGTTCCCTACTACAAGAAAATCCATTGGCGGAATTATCAGCCCTCGGGTGCTCACTCAGAGTGATTCCCAATTAAGGTTGTCAACTACTTAGATGCACATTTTGCATTGGAGGAGTGTCGCTACATAATAAATCCTGGGGAGGTAAATTGTAATAAAAGGAGGATAAAAAATTTGTTGCAATAAAATATATATAAATCTAAGTTGGAAAAAATATTGTATGTACTTTTGTACTCTGAACATTAACAACTCACTCATGTAATGGCTTTTGGCTTTTCCATTAATAAATAAATAAATATGACAAAATAGCTGAGCATTCCATCAATGCAATTTTTTAGTCATTTTGGATGGGAGGAATTAACGATTTGCAAAACATCTGTTGATTGTACTGAAGATGATTCCATATCACTGGGGTCGAAATATTTACAAATAAACGGATAATACGCAGAAGTATTTATTATTTTTTGGCCGACAGTCCTTAGAATTAATATTTCTTTTACTGAAGTCTAATTATTTTGACTTCTCTTTTAGAATTTGAACGCTGATAATTCTCTATTAATACCATTTGTACATTTTAAGGAAGTAATTATTATACGGGGTTGTTTTTTTCAACCTCCGATATGCTGTAAAGTAAAGGCTTGTGAATATAAAAAAATGATTTTCTTAGCAAAAGTTAGTGAACAATCAAGGTTACTTCTCTACATAATCGTCTTGACGATTGAGGCACTTGTAGATCCGAAAACAAGCTTTCCAATATCCTCTTCATAAAATGCTGCCGCCAAAGTATTGAAGTGAGTTGTGATAGTTTTTGGGACCCAGCGGGCACAAAGTTTTCTGTAGAGAAACTGTTTAGTAATTTATAGAGTACAGGAAAGATAATTACTGAACAGTTGGTCTACAGAAAACTTTGTTAATTTCAAACTGGTAACCGTTGGCTCTAGTTGAAACATGATGCTTTAATAGGAGAATTAAATTCACAAGGTTTTCTGTTTCAATAATATATTAATTTGATATTAACACTTTATATGGTATGTAATTCGCTTCTGAAGATGACACATATGGTGTCGAAATACGTATAAAGTGTTAATATCAAATTAATATATTATTGAAACAGAAAACCTTGTGAATTTAATTCTCTATTAAAGAAAACTTGTGCTCGCTGGGCCAAATATGTTGACTGATAACCCCAAAACTCGCCAAATGGCTCCAGCTTTGGCGTTTCTTGACAGTTACAATACTGCTGGGGAAGATTTTTTTTTAATTCAATGGGATGAGCTTCAATACGTTGGCAACAACATTTTATGAAGACGATATTGGAAAGTTTGTTTCTGACAAGTGCCTCAATCGTCAAGGTGAGAATTAACCTTGATTGGTAAGGAAATCATTAACCCGTCTTTACTTTAGAGCCTATCGGAGTGTGAAAAAAACCCTCGTATATATCAACGTCAAAAATTAATTTAAAGAAATATTTTTAAAACTTGCTCATACTTGACGCATAGATGAGATATTAGCTCATGCACGTCGGGCAATATACCGGAATATATGTAATGCAGAAAGTGAAAAGGGACCTCTTGGTCGGAAATTTCACAAATTGAGTTATAGATATTTTATTGTAAAAGATAATTTCCTGATTTTAAAATCAAAACGACTATATCTCAAAAAAAAAAAAAAAAAAACTAACAAAGTTTCAGCCTTGCAAAGTTATAGATATAAAAAACGGGATTTTGAGGAAAACGCATTTAAACACATTGAAAAACTATTTAAGGTTACTAAACCGATTATTTTGTATTATTTATCGGATTCTCATCGCTAAAATTACTGAATAAACCTGTATATTGAAGAATCGTATTCAATCGAAACCCAAAAATCGATATTTTTGACCTAATTCGATTAAAATGTCCATAACGAATTTTACTTCGCCGACAAGATTTTTCTTCTCACTTGCCGCATCACAATATATATATATATATGAATCAATATGAAAGTGGTTTGTGAGTGCCAGAGTTAAAGCACACCCATTGGTTTTTGTTCATGTGATTATTTCATTGTTTTTATAAAAAAAAAGATGAAATTCTCTTCCATTTCACAAGTTTTTATTAAAAATTCTTCGTATTTATAAAAAAAAAATAAAATAATCACATGAGAAACGCGGAATTCTTTAACTTTAGTAGAGACATTCTCAACTTGTGGATATGTATCGAATTTGAAAAAAAAAAAAATGGTACAATTAAATTTGATAATGATAAAGGAGCAGAGAGAAAGCTCTACAATATTAAAATTCCCAAGTTTGAGTTTGAAAAATTAAAGCCGAGATATCTCATACTTGAGAGTTTTAATATTGTAAACTTCTCTCCTGACTCGTTCCTCCATTGATAAAACCAAAAGTCGTTTTTACTAGAGTATGGATAGGTTTGTGCCCTGGGTAGGTTTTCGGGAAAAAAACTATGGGTGGAAATGGGCCTAGGGAAATATCTCCATATTCATGGATTATGGGTGAGATATGTTAATTTTTTTAATTTTTAATCCCATTGGTGTTAAGGAAAGTAAATAATATAATTTTTAATGAGCTTGAGCTCACACTCTAATAAATAAAATAGAATAATAAAAGAACAAAATCTTAAATGAAGAGAATACCTTGTTTTGGAGATGTCAGAGGTTCAAAACTCTTTTGTGAACGGGAAGCAAACGTGAGTTCTTCTTTATAGTCCATGAAATTCTAAAACAAAAAAAAAATTAAGAAATAATATCCTCACGCTCACAATATATATATAAACGGCCTCTCACATAATCTATTTTTTTCAATTTTAAGTGAGAACTTATAAAAAAAGAATAATTTTAATTTATTATTATATATAAAGAAGAGGTCATACTTAAAGTAGGACTATTTGTAAAAAAATATCTAGTAACTAGGCTAGTTTGTTAGCAAAACATCATCAAATATTTGAGAATGTGATTTGTATATGTGAATATTGCAACTTCTTTATTATAGAACCTTTATATAAAAAAAATATAATTACCATTTGATCATTAGATCGAGATCTTTTTCTTGACGGTGATATTTTGGAATATGCATTTTGATTCCTGAATTCTTCTCTGGAATCATCGCTATCAGATGAGGAATCATCTAAAATAAATAAATACAATTTAAAGAGTATGATACAAACATTAACCTGACATCTAAAATATTAAATATATTAAATTATTACATTTCTATTTAAAAAAAAATTAAATTTATAATTAATTTAAAAAATTATTTTAAAGACAAATGAAGCAAAGGGAGTCCCCTTAAAAAAATATAAAATTAACATACCAGAGAGCGAATGGTTTTGTATCGTATTCATTTTATTTGTTATATATATATATCTATCAAAACTTGTGATCAAGATAATATTCAGATATATGCATTAGGCACAAAAACAAACAAAAATAAAAATATTACTCATGAAACTTAATGGCGTTTTGTGCAGGTAAAGCAAATCGCAATTGGCAACATTAATTACAGGCCACTGTAACATGAACATAGGCATTATACCAGCATTATACAAAAACACATGATCCGTGAAGCTAGTTACAATTGCATTTTTTAAAAAAGAGAAACTAAAAAATAATTGATTTCTGCCTTTTAATCAAAATCGTTGGAGTGAATTTTGAGAAAATCGAAACAAAGTGAAAAAGTACTAAATACATTATTATTAAAAGTTAATTAGAAAATATTTTTTTAATTAATTAAAGTTTATTTCGATTAGAGGCCGGATGGCGTCAATATTTACTTCCTGGGAACCAAAGAGATATTTCTTCAACTAATTATTCTTTGTTATTATTATTATTATTATTTTTAATTGGTTTTAAGCTGAACGCACACGATCGATTTTTAGTCGAGCGATAGTTTAGTCGTTGAACATAAATGTATTAAGTTCAATGAAGGTGCGCATATGACTCAACTGCAGATCAACTCGATTTTTTAATCAAATGCGATAGATCTGCGCACTTTTGACAAAAAAATCAACCAACATACCTCTGAGCCATAGGTCAAGCGCTTTAGATTATTTAATCATCTATTTATTATTATTTTCTCTTGATGTACTTTTTCAGTTCAGTTTTTTTCGATTTTCTCAAAATTCGCTCCACCGAAATTGATTAATTCAAAAAATGCCCTCGGGCTTGGTGTAGTTGGTAGCGTGCCTACCTTCTATACCGAACGTCGCGGGTTCGGACCCCAGGCAGTCCGATGATTTTATGGCATTTGGATACTTTTTCCAATTCTTATGAAATTTTGTACTTATTTAGGATTCTCTATTCATGGGCGTAACTAGAGAATTTGGCTGGGGTGGGTCATGGGACCAGCCATCCTGGCTGGGGGGGGACATGGGCCCAGCTTTCCTCCGGGGGGCCTGGAAAGCCCCATATTTTCTCAATTTTTCTTGGGGCAGGAAGCTTTCTGGGGGGGGGCAGCCCCCCCCTAGTTACGCCCATGTCTCTATTTTGTCCATCTGTCCGACTGTCTGTCACGCTCCGCTTGAACAACATCCCGTTGGAATTTGAAAAGAAATTTTGCAATTGATTCTCCAAACAGTTAAGAGAATTTTTCAAGAGAATAAAATTAGTTAAAACGTTGCTACACTGCCATGTCAACTAACCTGACAATTTGACATACATTTTTGTCCTGATGAAGAGTGCGATCGGGACTCGAAACGTTGACAAAAAAATATACTTTTGTTTTATTTTTTCGCCTTGGCTTCCATATACATAGCCCTATACTGATATACTGTATAGTACTACATCCTCATATTATTTTAATATCTAGCCATCAAGAAACAGCCAGTTAATTTTTTGATGCTCAGTTTCCCATCTGAATGAAAAGCAAAGAGATGTAGAACGCATGTCAAAAATCAATATGGAAGTTTACAGATGCAAATGTCTTTTATAAACACAATATTTTTCACTAAAATGAGAAAAGATTTATGACTATAATTTTAAGGTAAATTTAATTTGAATCTATTTCTTTAACTAATTATTATAAAAATAAAATTGAAATTTGTTAAGGTGAAATTATAGAAAAATCCCATCTTACCTGATGTTTTTGTTTTTTAAAATTTAAAAGGAATAAGAGAGTGATTTAATGATGTCTTGTAAATGGGACGAATATCTGGATTTTGAGGAGTTAGAAGAACAAATCACCCAAATTGTGGACCATGGCAATTTAGAGGAAATGTTAAGGATCCAACTCTCAGAGATGGAAATGTTGCAATCGATGTTTTCTAATCCTGGCGAATTTTGCATTGATGATCCGAGTACAATTGCTGATATTCACGAATTCGTTGATGGGAAAACCACGATTTTGCCACCTCGCCTTGACTATACTATAAATCTAACAATCGATGAGGTAAATTGGCTACATTCTTTTTTTTTATTATTAATTTTTGAATTTAGTTTTCTCAATCAGATCGTTCAGGTCAAATTTACTGGCCTATCACCAATCGTGTCATACTCACAAAATCAAACGATCACCATTATTTACTAATAAGGAGTGTATTTCATATGTATTTTTTATAGTACGCCCTCTTGATTATTCACTAAGCATCTAGAGCAGAGTTTCCCAACCTTTTGAAGTTCACGGTACCGTTGAGAATAACATTAAACACCAGGGGCACTCTTCCTTGAATTTAAAAAAAATTAAGTTTTAAATGTAAATTTATTGAAATTTATGTACACCATAACATAATATATTAAACTTTACTACAATCACTGAGTAAAAATACATCACTAGTTATAGTTATGTAAGCTTAAGTATGGGGCAGGGAATAAACAGCAGATTTGGATTGCACGGTCAATTTCATGGTGCACAATCAGGGCTTTCTATGTTTTATGGTTTGGGAGATATTCAGCTGTAAATGAACAACTGGTTTTTCACAAAATGTCAAATAACGCTTAAACGGCTTGCCTTACCAAGTGGGTTTAATAAAGTAAACCACTAAAATTGACCGTGCAATCCAAATATGCAATAATATTCAGGACGTTCCATTGAAAAAAACATAACTTTGTATCGTTACACCCTGTATTAGCCCACGATTAGCGATCAGTGGGCAAATATTTTAAAATTGTAGCCTTAAAAGCCCTACACTTTACTGCAGGGTCAAACTTTAAAAAAGTGCAACGATATAGCCACAATTTATCGATCCCGTACTAATGGGCCATATATATATCTATATATATATTATTAAATACGTGTTATCTATTTAAGGTTCAGGAAATCTCCAATGAGCAACTCAGCTAGTTGTTTTTTCAATTTTTATTTAAATGTAAGAGTAATTGTAAGAGGTCTTCTGATTCTGACTGACATCCTCGTTGATGGATCAGGAGATTCTGGAACAATTTCTTGAGATTCTGGATATGTTCCGGCCGAAGTTCCTTCTATTTGTGGAGACGGTGCAACTACTAATTTTTTTCAATTTGTCTAAAAAGAAATCATGATATGAATTATCTTGTTTTTGCTTCAATTTGATTTTTATGTCATCTTATTAAGACGTTGTTGTTTAATTTAATCAAAAACATCATTTGTCCTATGTTCTTTACAAATGTTCCCGGAATCCAGGGATCTCCAGTTTTACTAAAATTCGTTACATATACATTATCATTGATTAATCGATTTTAATCTGAAATTTACTCGTAGATCCTTCAGGTCTTATTCAGGAGTATCAAATTTAAAACAATCATTTGTTTTGATACTCCTGAATAAGACCTGCAGAATCTACGAGTAAACTTCCAGATTAAAATCGATTAATCAATTTCTCGTACAAATCCAGTTCTCTTTTAATCATCATTGATGTTAAAATGCTTTTTATTTATATATATATATTTTTACTCTTATTTAATGGTATTAATAATGATAAGTGATTACGAGGCTGTCGACCATGAAGCAGTTCAGCCGGTGATTTTCCAAATACTTGTAAAGGTGTTGTCCTATAAACAAATAACATTTCGTCTAAGGCACGAGATGTACTATATAGGCCTATATTACTTATTCACCGTGTTGGAGTAGCCGAAGTGATTAATTTCCTTGGAATCTCAACAAAATTGAATTCAGAGCTGCTGTTGTTTTTTTCTTCAGGCCTCTCCTGTACCTTGTATAAAATTCTCTTCTCATCGCCAGGTAGCAGATGATTCCAAAACGTCTCTTATTATTACTTGCTGCAAATAAACTCTTTGATTCTCTCTCTTTTTGAAAATTCCCATCCATAAATCTAATTTGTGATTGTGTTCTCTTTTCCAGTTGAAACTTGAAATGTGCGTCACTCTTGGCCATGATTATCCCACTACAGAACCTGATATTTATGTAAGAAGTAATCAAATGAATCGAATAGAACAGCATTCATTAAATAGCGATTTGGCCGTCCACATCTCCACTCTTGATCGTGGCGAAATTTGTATCTATTATGCCATTGCTTGGCTCCAGGAAAAAGCGCCACATTATTATAATAATAAATCGAATCCTATAATTGAAGGCCAACAACATTGTAATTCTAATGAGCCTTTTAATGAGGACCAAGTGTATTTTACTCGATATTGGATTTATTCACATCATATTTATAGTAAAATCAAAAGACGTGAAATTCTAGATCTAGCACATGAATATCAAATAACAGGATTTTGTTTACCTGGAAAACCAGGAATTATATAGTGCTGAAGGCTCTTCTAATAATTGTTATGAATGGTGGCTCAAAGTAAGTTTTCTTTATTAATATTCGCTTTATAGACCATAATAGAATCTTTACCGAAACTAGTGAGGTATTTTAAAATAATTTTTTATGCGTTTTTTTTTAATGAATTCAAATTCGTGAGTATTTTACTTAATAGAAAGCTCTTATAATAATTAAATGAAATGGGACCAAAGTAAAAAATAAATTTCTTATTTATTTCAAGGTTCTTGATTTATTTAAAAATTAACGGCCAAATAATTGAGCATTCTTGCAAAAGATGGCTGTCCAGGAGATGTAGGAATATATTTATATATATACACAGGAAGTTTAGGTGTTAGGCAATTAATTCAATAAAGATGACTTTATTTTTTGGTGAAAATTTTTATTCCGACGACCAGCTAGCGCTAACCTTATGGTTTCGGCCACAGAGGGCAAAAATTGTTTCACAGGCCTGATGATGGCCCTCTGTGGCCGAAACCAGAAGGTTAGCGCTATCTGGTCTTCAGAATAAAAATTTTCACCAAAAAATAAAGCCATCTTTATTGAATCAATTGCCTAACACCTGCAATAGGAAATAAACTTCCTGTGTATATATAAAAGATGGCAGGCTAGTCTAACAGCCGGCATTATCAGATCACTTATAAGCCTATATTTATAGTAATGATTTTTATGCTGTTATAAATGCTTATATAATAAGGATGAATAAATAAAATCTGGAGCTGATGATCAGGTAATTTATTTGGATTAATTCCTTCCGCTATAAGTCGATGTTTCAAAATGGGTCCAAAACGGCTCCTTCTTCACGTCGACTTATAGCGGAAGGAATTAATCCAAATAAATTGCCTGATAATGAGCTCCAGATTTTATTTATTCATCCTTCTCAAATAATATCCACCAGGTTGCCCCTATCTTCATCACAGATTATATAATATATGAGGATGTGGCATAAGGGCAGCCAAGGCAAAAAATAAAATAAAAATCTATTTTTTGTCGACGTTTCGAGTGCCGATCGCACTCTTTATCAGGACAAAAATGATGTAAGTTGTCAGGTTATTTGACATGGCGTGTAGCAACGTTTTAACCAATTTATATTTTCTTCAAGAAAACGTTGCTACACTGCCATGTCAAATAACCTGACAACTTGACATCATTTTTGTCCTGATGAAGAGTGCGATCGGCACTCGAAACGTCGACAAAAAAATAGATTTTATTTTATTTTTCGCCTTGGCTGCCCTTATGCCACATCCTCATATCATAATATCCAGCCATCAAGAAACAACTAGTTATATAATATATATTTTAATATTTATAAACTATTCATTATTAAAAGAACAACGAACATCAAACAAATACATGAGTTTAAATCATCCTGCCATCTGTTGGCAAATTTTCGTATTAGTTGGGCTTTTTGGCTAAATTTTTAAGACCCCTAACGCCATCTTATTGGCAAAAACATGGGAACAGCGTTTACCAAATAGGGTCTACCACAAATTTAGTTTATTGGAGAAAATATATGAGAGAAAATATAGGGGGAGGGGGGGGGCTAGTTTTTATATAAAAAGAGAAGGTTTAACCTATATTATTTATTTTTCAGGTAAAATGTATGAATTGGAAAAAAATAATTTGCAAAAAGAAAGAAATAGAACAATTAGATTCTTTAATAAATATTGATGCATTAAGAAAATTTAAAAATTTTCAAGAAATCGCTTTCGAATGTTCTAAAAATAAATCACGTGATCATCATATGGACATGGGAGAATTGTATCGATTCCTGGAGCAGCACAATTGCAATTATGTTTTTCAAGATTACTTCGGGGTCATTGGAAGAAATCATCGACATCGACTCCTAAGACTGTATAATCCAACATTTTATTTTATAAAAATCCATTTCGTTTAAAGGATTATTATATCAAAAATTTTATTCTATTTAAATAAAAAAGAAATGTATAAACATTTTTAAAAAAGTATTACGAGGAAAATTCAAAAATTAAATTTTGAAGAGATCTTATATTAAAGGTAAAGAAAGAACAAAGAGTTGGGTAAATATTTTTTTGAGATGTCTTTCAATCCGGGATCTGTTTTTGGGTTTAAAAATTCGATTCGATCCAGTATTTTTGGATCTGGATCGAAATCCTTTTTTGGATTTAGGATCTTGGATCTGGATCATTTTTGCTCTCTGGAACTATGTTTATTCAAATGCCTAAAAATCAATTGCAGATAGGATTTTCTGATTTTCTGATCGCGGATCTGGATTTGGGGATCGGAACAGCGATCCTTTTTACTTTCTCTTACCTCTATATATATGTTAATATATAGAGAGAGAAAGTATTGGATTCATGTCAAAAATTCGATGTCGAGATTTTGATGGATCTTCACGTTTTGAGGTCCCCTGAATCCAAAAAAGTGGTTTTCGCGACATGGTCTGTCTGTGTGTCTGTGCGTGTCTGTGAACAAAATATCTCAAGAACGAAAAGAGCTAGGAGGTTGAAATTTTATATTTAAATTAGGCACCCCCCTGGGACGTGACACGAAGCTTTTGAACAAAATCGACCAAAAAGTACTAGCACTTTACTGATGCACTTTTTCAGTTTTTTTTCGATTTTCTCAAAATTCGCTCCACCGATTTTTTTTAAAAATCAATTATTTTTTAGGTTCTCTATAAAATGTATATTCTCATTTTGTGATTGAAATCTTCTGAAGACCACTTTACTCTTGTATTCCATAGAAAAGATAGGAGAAATGGTTGCCATGATAACAAAATATAAATATTTTCCCACGTTTATAAATTTTACACTTGAATTCAATTGTACCCTACTGTCGGAAACTAAATACATGTCGACACAAAAAATCTGGTGTGACAAGCACAGAACACAATTTTCGATTACCGAAGGTAAGAGAAAGTTGTGTGCTGTGCGCCAGTCACACCAGATTTTTCTAAATCGAATCGGATTAGTGGATTGGATCGCCCGATTTTGTCGGATCGCTAATCCTTTTTAAAGGATTTTGCCCTCTCTGGGCATGAGTATATTTTATTCTTATGTTCACTAGAGGCCAGGGGCGCCGGAACGAATTTGAATCAGGGGGGGGGGGCAAAATTTTTTTTTTAGAAAATTAAAATGATTTAATATGTTTAAATAGTATAAAACAAAAACAAATCTACTATAAAACTTTAAAAATTTTAAATAAAATCACAATTTTAATAAAATTAAAATTTTAAAAAATTTGGTAGTGATTTTATCAAAAATTTGGAAAAAAAATGAATTTCTTACTCTTTTAATTTTTTTTAATTTAGAAGATTTTATCTTTCAAAAGTAAAAATATATCATTTTTAAAAATAAATGAAATAAAAAAGAAATTTTGCCCCCCCTCCGCCCCCCCCCCCTGTAGGATGCGAGGGGGGGCAATGTACCCTGCCCCCCCCCAGTTCCGGCGCCTATGCTAGAGGCAAGGACGGATCCAGAGGAGTTTTTCGGGGGGGGGGGGGGGGGTAATCTGGTGTGACTGGTCACCCAGCACACTATTTTCTTACGCTTTCGGTAATTTAAAGTGCAATCTGTACTTGTTTACCAAATTATATACCGTATATACAAATCAAATTTTTAAGTATTAATTTTTAAAATCTTATATTAAAAATAACATTTAATTGAGAAAGAAAAAGCTATATTTTCAGCAATTTTTTTATTAGTTTACAAGGCAATAATTCCAAATATTTCGGAGACCTATCGGCACTCCCTCTTCAGTTTCACCTCATTCACCACATTACGGTCCTTACAATTAAAACGCTTGGAAGCGACTATGTTATACGACCAGCAATTATTAATCATTTTGAAAAAATTGTAAGGGCCGTATCTGGTGAATGAGGTGAAATCCACTGAAGAAGGAGTGCCGATAGGTCTCCGAAATATTTGGAATTATTGCCTTGTAAACTAATAAAAAATTAATGAAAATATAGCTTTTTCTTTCTTAAATAAACCAACTTCAGCAACACCACTTAAGGAGAATAACATTTAATTTCCAAAAAAAAATATTTTTCTCAAATCTCTGGGGGGAAGGGGTTAATTACCCCCTTTACTTTAATCCTTACAGTGGGCTTTATAGCATTTTTGAGAATATAGAAAAATCACGCAATTCTCAATCCTCTTACAACCTCCAATTATTGATAGAAAAATCATTTTGTATTCATAGAAAATCTCTGACAACATTTAATTTCTGAATATTCCTTGTAATCAAAAATATTCACAAACATTTTAACCTTTTGTTTTATATTACGACAGGGATTTCATGCCGCTAATATATTTTTTCACCATCATTAGCATCTCGAAAAAATAAAATAAAATTTTCCGGTTTATCTCATAAATTGAACTCAACCAAGTACTGTAGCAAAGATAGCTTTGCTTATAGAGGCAAAATTTTTCAAATACTCCAATTAATTAATCAATCTTATCAAACATCTCTAAGATCTAAGCTCAACGGCTGGATCAGAACTCTAACGAAGTATACTTTTGGCTGATACAGATAATATCTTGGTTTGTGTTTTGAGAGAGATATTTTATTTTTGTGACAAATACTTTGAGCGGCAATTTCAGTAAAGTGAATTTTATTAAATAAAAATAATAATTATTCATTCTAAAAAATTTTGAGTTCGATTAATGTAACAGTGTTTGATGCCAGTGGCGTCATTTCACTGTTTGCATCAACTTTTAGAAATAATTATTTGGCAAAAGGGCCTTTCGTTTGACATCCCTGTCTTATAAAATTCGTTTAAATTTGTGCCAAATTCTTTTAAAATATTTTCTGAATTTTTTTTCTTATTTCAAACCGGTAATTTGAAATCGAATTTTCTTCTATTATTTATTTTCCCATAAAATGTGAAGGAATTATTTCATGTCTTAAGATATCTTTTTATTGGCCGTGAAACATTTGTTTAAATAGATGGTAGAATAAAATTAAAATATCTATAAAATTTCTTTTGATCATTTAGAAACTTGCATTAGACTTTCTTTTGAGTCTTTTTAAAGTACAAATGTCTTTTCTTTGGTTGCTAAAAGTTTTTTCTTATATTTTTTAAAATAAAACGCATAAAGAAAATTTAAGGCAAGTTTCAAAGTGATCACAAGATTAAAAATAAATATATATATATATATACAAATTCAATTTATAAAAAGAAATGTCATTAATTTTATGTAATTTTATTATTAATATATATTTTCTTTAAAAGAAGTAAAATTATTATAATCAGTTCTTTTTTAAGAATTTTTTTTATATAAATTTGATAAATCAAATGAAACTAAAGTTTTTTATGAGGTTTATCCAGGAAGCAGGGCTTAGGTGTGTAGACAGAAATAAACCAATCACTTAGAAACATTTATTAGAACAGATAAACAAATGATGAAGTCATTTTTAACAAATCCATCTTTGAAATTGTGATATTTGTTAAATTATCTGTTTCAAAAATAAGAAAAAGCCTCTAAGGAGAGAAAAAGTAAACTTTTTTTTTTTGAAACAGATAATAATTGCATGTGTTCAACTTTTGTATCCTTATATTGTTGAACCCTACCGCCTGATCTTCGTTACTTTAATAAACGGACAGAAAAAGATGATAATCGAGTGAAATATGGTAGATGGTCACATAATAAGTTTTGAGCGTTTTATGTGCGAGGTTTTTTGTCCATTCGCTCGTTCTTATCTTGTTCCCAGCTATTTTCACTTGAGCCCGAATGTTCATGCACAATCAAACCTTAAAATATGCATGCATTAATGCAGTGGCGTAGCGATGGGGGGGGGGGGCAAGAGGGGTCACATGCCCCGGACGCTACTCACAAAGGGGCGCCAAATGGTCGCAAAACAAAAAATTGCTGGATAATTTTTATTTTTATTATTATAGTTGATTTCTGGAAAATATATTTAAATTATATTTAAATTTAATGCCAGTGTAATATAATAATTTTGTATATTTTACATATAATATTATATGGTTTTCGAATGGGGGAGGGGGGGCTCTAAAAAGGAATTGTGCCCCGGGCGCAAGTTAAGCTCGCTACGCCACTGCATTAATGCACTACAAAAAGACCAAATATGCACAATGAAGGGAAAAAACAGTAAAATTAATCTCTATCACAAATTAAGTCGCATTTTATATTATATTTTTATTTTTATTTTTTTATAACAATGAACAACAAGCAAGCAATTTCTCTAATTTTTCTAATCTCTCTAATTTCTCTAAATTTTCTTCTTTTAAGGACATGCGGTGTTTATCTGAGAACTCGTTCTTGAACGCAGATAATGATCTTTGAAGTGACAGGCGCATACTTGAAAGAAAAAGAGGTTGAAATGTTTATCTTTCATTTCCACCCTGTAAAGTGTGAATGTTTGAAAATATTAAAAATATTACAATTGGAAGATTTTCGCTGAATCAGATGTATAAGGAAAGGACCGGAGAATAAAAGCCAGCATTTGATGGACCCTCTCACATCATCTTTAATTAGCAGATATTCCGACTGGCATCACGCCTAGTCATCATCAGTGCAAACAAATGATTTGGCGGAGGGCCCGTGTCAAACAATAGGATATTTTAAAATTTCAGAGAAGCACTTCACTCGCACTTGCGTCTGACCCCTGCTTCTCTGAAATTTTAAAATAATCCTCACCTACTGTTTGACACGGGCCCTCCGCCAAATCATTTGTTTGCACTGATGATGACTAGGCGTGATGCCAGTCGAAATATCTGCTAATTAAAGATGATATGAGAGGGTCCATCAATTGCTGGCTTTTATTCTCCTATCCTTTCCTTATATTAAAAATATTTTTCAATTTTTGTCACATAAATCACATAAATTTGACTTTAAAAGCAACTACACAAAAATATTCAAAACATGCTTTTTTCTTTAAGAAAATGTTAAAATATGCATGAATAATAATGTTGTTTTGGTTAAAAATTGGGAAATCATGGATTGTGCATGGAATTTCTGTAAAAAAAGTCAAAATATGCACTTGTGCTCGGAACAAATAGAGAGAGTTACTTCGAATCAAATTCTCATGAAATGGATAACTGCAAAGTTTCAGCTTCTATACAAACATGCATTTGCATCAACATCCGGGCTCTAATTATCACACACGGAACAATTACTCTATTTATTCCAATAAATGTTTCCATGAAACTATGTTTATCTTCCTTTCTGGTTAGCCCTTATATATTCATTCGATCTCGTCGTTTACTCTACTGGTGTAATAAAAAAATGAAGACATTTTTTAACTCTATTTTTAAAAATGAAAATAACAATGTGATTTTAAAAAAAGCTGTATTTCTATTCGATTTAAATTTGTTTTCACCCTTACAAACGAAACCAAATTTTCTAGTCCGGTGATGGCTTTAGAAATAACAGTCAAAAGCAATGTAGTAAAGCGGAAGGGCTTCTTTATATTCTAGGGACAAGTTATTTTTTGTCACCATTAATAAAACAAAATTTATTTTCTTTATTTTTTCAATAAAATCTCTTTAATTATTTTATTTTCATGATTAATAATAAATTTAAGAAATGTCTTCAAATGATAATCGTGAAAAGTTATATTATAGAAAATTATTTTGTGATAAAATCTCCATATTTTTCCACAAAATGTTATTTTATATATATATATTTTTTATTAAATATATGAATATAGAATATCATTAAATTTTTACAATATGGAAAATTTATATTTTTTTAATTTTATTTTTTAATTAAATATTTCCGGTGCTCAAGGACTATTATTATTAATAATAATATACGATGTTGTTGTTGTTAGGCTATAAGAAACAAATTTTTTTACAATTTTTGTATATCTTCAAAAATAAAAATGAGTGATGTAGTTAGTTTTTAAACTTAGATAGTTTCAACAAATTCAATATCTTTTTTTTTATGATTTTAAAGTGAATAAAAAAAAAGTTTACTTTAATTTTTTTTTATTATACTAAATATTTTTACCCAATATCTATAATATATTAATATACATAATATTCATTATATATATATACCAGGTGTACAAGCTTAAATGCGCTGTTTTTTGATGAGAAAAACACATTTTTTTTCAATGGAAAGCAAAAACACATTTATTCAAAGTACTTGCTCTCGCTATCTATACATTTTTTCCATCTTTCGGACAATTTATGAATACCATGCCAATAAAATTCTTTTTCTTTTGAGGCAAACCACTCTTCAAGCCATTTTCGGACGTCTTCGTAAGAATCGAAGTGCTGCTCAGCAAGCGAGTGGCCCATTGACGAAAATAGATGATAGTCGGACGGGGCCAGGTCCGGTGAATAAGCGGGGTGGGGTAGCACCTCCCAGTTGAGTGTTTCCAAGTAGTTTTTTACTTTTTTCGACGTGTGAGACGGAGCATTATCATGAAGAAAAATCAGCTTTTCATGTCTTTGCTGATAATTCGGCCTTTTTTCACAGAGAGCACGGTTCAATTTGATTAATTGTTGGTGATAACGGTGAGTATCGACAGGTTTCAACAGCTCATAGTAGATAATACAATACCCTGCTGGTTCCACCAAACGCACAACATCCAATAGGTCAAGTCTAGCTCCAAGAGACCACCTGCCTATCTGCATCTCCATCATATGCAGGGCCTATTCACCTCTCTTCGAGGAGGCCCATGTCTCGGTCGAATACCCGTCCGGTAGATTGCCGACTTCAAATAAATCGGCATCCGTCGGTCGCAAAGGATTCCGGAGCATTCTCGCTATTTAAGCCAACTGGCATTTATACGCCCGGCAATCTCATCCGTTGGTTCCCCATCATCAGCGACCCTCAAGCCAAGATAGCGAAAAATGCGACACGGAAGGACCTGGCCATCAAGTATAACTTGATCTGCAATTTGTTGAAAGTACTGCATGTATTCGGTCTTGCGTGGATTAATAAGCAGACCGTATTGTGCGATTCTTCCAGATCGTTTCGGAATTTTCCAATTTGTCCGCCCTTCTGGCCTCACCACTAGCAAATTTGAAATTCCCACATTTATATGAATAGTCTAGCCAACTATTCAGATTCTCCTTAAACGATTCCAAGGTATTTTGAAAACGAATCAAAGATGTTAAATAAATTATTTTAATAGTTAAACAAATTTTCTTCCACAAAATTTATAATTTATATATTAAAAAAAGTTATTATTTATTTTTTTTTTCAAAACGTTGGTACACTTGATCATGGCGTAGTTCAATTTTCAAAGATTTATAAAACCTGACATAATTTCATAAGAAATTTATATTTTAAATAATTTTAATTTCTAGGCAATTAAATCGTATGGTGTTTAAATTTATAAACTGATCATAAATATTGAAAAGTGATAAAAAGTTAACAATTGAAAGAATAATGAAAAATTTTTGAGAGTTTGATTTAATGACGTTTGAGATTGAAACTTTTTTGAAAAAATGTAAGTATGCAATCAATTATTTCTAAAATTTAAATGATTTTTCAACATTCAATTATTAATTTTTATCTAAATTAATTTATAAAGACCTACACCATGGAATAAAAAATATTATTTTAGAGAATCTAATTTTTTGCTTTAAATTTTTAAAATTAATAAAATAAAAATTCGATATCTATTTATATATATAAAGATTAACCATCTTATTAATTCCTGTCAATAATTGTAATAATCTCATTAATTATAGTTATTGATTTCAGATTCTGACTTTCATATTTCTACTCCAGTCCAGTTTCACATTATTTTATCTTTGTTTTAAAAATGGTTAATAAAAAATAAATGTTTTAGTTGGGATTTATCCAAAATAGTAGATAAAAAAGTAAAATCTGTATTTGTCTAACAGTTTATGATGTGATTCAATTTCTAAAGTGTGCAACTCACATTTTCTTTTATTTCTACTTAGTTTCAATTTATCTCTTTGAGAGGCACGATGAGAAATAGAGCGAATGAAATTAATTTTATAAAAAATATATTAATTAATTTTTCTAGAAAAGATGAGCGCTCGAGCTGAAAGAGTAGGAGGAGTTGGAAGTGGAGGAGAGACAGGAGCACCTGCTGCGACAGGAACAGCCCCTTCAGTCGTACATCCAAATACTGCACCGATAACGACTCCCAACACAAATACGAATACCAGCAGTTCAAATGGAGGTATAGGATTCGAATGTGTTGATCCAAATCAGGAAGAAAGGGCAGGAAAAGTAAGAGAAGTCGGCTCTCAAGCCATCTGGAGCCTCTCCTCATGCAAACCAGGTAAAATATATCAATCGGACCACCAGTGATCTTTGTGATTACTTGGGTGGAAGGGGATACTAATCACCTGGATTCTCCCTCTCCCCATGAATTGCATTTCCCTCATCACATATGTATATATACATATATATCTGAATGACAAATTTGCTAAGAAAAACAAAAAAGGAGTAAATAGCAAATATTAAAAATCTGGTGTGACTGACGCACAGCAGATTTTTTGTGTCGACATGTATTTAGTTTCCGACAGTACGGTACATTCGATTTTCAAGATGTAAAATTTATATGTGAAAATATTTATATTTTGTTACCATGGCAACCATTTCTCCTATCTTTCCTATGAAGTACAAGAGTAAAGTGGTCTTCAGAAGATTTCAATGACAAAATGAGAATATACATTTTATAGAGAATCTAAAAAATAATTGATTTTTGAATTTAAAAAAAATCGTTGAAGCGATTTTTGGGAAAATCGAAAAAAACTGAAAAAGTGCATCAGTAAAGTACTAGTACTCTTTGGCCGATTTTGTTCAAAAGCTTCGTGTCACGTCCCATGGGGGTGCCTAACTTAAATATAAAATTTCAACCTCCTAGCTCTTTTCGTTCTTGAGATATTTTGTTCACATACACACACACACACACAGACAGACAGACCATGTCGCGAAAACCACTTTTTTGGATTCAGGGAACCTCAAAACGTGTATATCCATCAAAATCTCGACATCGAATTTTTGACATGAATCCAATACCGGTACTTTCTCTCTCTATATATTAACATAGATAGAGGTAAGAGAAAGTAAAAATAGCCCTGACTTTCTCTTTATTCTCTTAAGGCGGAGTCTTCCAAAAACAATATGAAAAATTAAATTCCTATTTTTCAAATATTTTTAATTGCGTTTTGTAGATATAAGTGTGTTCTATAATATGTTTTATTTCAAATTAACTTTCCTCTATTTTAACGTTTTAATAAAATATATGTTTGAAAGTGTATAATATAATTTTACTCCTGATATAACTAATTAACGGATTATACTAGAAGCATGAAATTTTTTTAAAAAGATTCTTTAAGACAATCCCTAGCTCACTGTTTAGTGATATTTTGAAAAAGGCTTTAGGTTTTTTTTTTTAATTGAACTAAAAAATTGACCTATTTTTCCTTCAAATTTCAAACTTGATTTAATAAAAAAACTAAAAGCCTTTTTCAAAATATCACTAAACAGTGAGCTAGGGATTGTTTTAAAGAATCTTTTTAAAAATTTAATGCTAATCCGCTAATTAGTTATTTGGTCAGGAGTAAAATAATAATTAGAATTAGGACTTTTGCTGGACCATACGTATGTAGAAGGAACCGGAGAATAAAACCAGCCGTTAATGGACGCCTCTCACATCAATTTAATTCGTAAATATTTCGACCGGCATCACGCCTGGTCATCATCAGTACAAAAAAAAAAAATGATTAAATAAAAAAATCAAAACGTTCGCTCATGCTGACATTAGTCCCCCGCTTCTCTGAATTAGAAATTATTTTTAACATATTGGTTGACACGGGCCCTCCGAAAAATCATTTTTTTTGTACTGATGATGACCAGGCGTGATGCCGGTCGAAATATTTACGAATTAAATTGATGTGAGAGGCGTCCATTAACGGCTGGTTTTATTCTCCGGTTCCTTCTACGTAAAATAATAATATGTGCTTTCAAACTTTAGATGTTTTATTAAAACGTTAAAATAGAGGAAATTTTATATGAAATAAAAGATAGAACTCACTTATATCTACAATACGCAATTAGAAATATTTGAAGAATATGAATTTAATTTTTCATATTTTTTTAAACAAAATAAAATTTTCAAGATGAGAGGCAAACTAATTTTTTTAAGTAGTAATATATTGACCTCAATTTTTAGTCTCAATATAAGGGAATCCAGGTTCAATAAAACTCCTAGAATAAGACGTTTCGGCCTGAATTTATTTGGCCATCTTCAGTTATTGGGAATTATACACATAGTGCAAGTGCATATGTGATTAAACCAGGACTCGTCAATAATAAAATTTATTTGCTTCATACAAAATTTATATCGTTCCTGCGCCCAAGCTCAGAGATGATTATCTTTAAGTATTTAAGTTAAATAAAATCATCGGACTGCCTGGGGTCCAAACCCGCGATTTTTGGTATGAGAGGTTAGCACGCTAACCCCTACACCAAGCCCCGAGGGCAGCTAGGAGGTTGAAATTTTATATTTAAGTTAGACACCCACCTAGGGCGTGAAAATAAACTTTTAATCAAAATCGGCCAAAAAGTACTAGTACTTTAGTGATGTACGTTTTCAGTTTTTTTTTTCACAAAATTCGCTTTAACGATTTTGATTAAAATTCAAAAATTTTTCATTTTTTAGATGCTCTTTAAAATGTATATTCTCATTTCGCCATTGAAATCTTTTTGAAGACCACTTTACTCTTGTACTTCATAGGCAAGATAGGGGAAATGGTTGCCATGGTAACAAAATTTAAATATTTTCCCATGTTCATCTTAAATTCTAATATATTGGCGGAAACTAAATATATCTCGACACGAAGAATCTGGTGTGACAAGCACAGTAAACAACTTTCTTTTACCAAAGGTAAGAGAAAATTGTGTGCTGTGCGACCAGTTTTTTTTGAAGTTGGGGAAGGGATCAAATATAAGGCCCTCCAAAAAAAAAAAAAAAAAAAAAAAAAAAAAGACACGCCCCTCACCTTAAAGGCACCCATAGATACTATTATTTGGATCATAGTGTTTTATCCTCCTTTAAGCTAGAGATTACTTGTCGATACTTGGAGCAGATGGTAGGGGCGCTGTAGGGGTAATAAAAGGCAAATTTTTTGTTTGGCTTTTATTCGGGAAATTTAATTTTGGCCGACCAATGTGTGTACAAGTAAATTGGTTTCGGTTTCGAAGGAAACCATTTTCAAGGCCTGAAAATGAAAATACAATTTGTTTTTACATCGCAAAATCACAACAGAAGGAAATTACAACATTGTTGACAATAGATCATTGGAAAAAACATATATATAATAATAACAACCAATTATATTATATATATGTTTTTTCCAATGATCTATTGTCAACACTGTTGTAATTTCCTTCTGTTGTGATTTTGCGATGTAAAAACAAATTGTATTTTCATTTTCAGGCCTTGAAAATGGTTTCCTTCGAAACCGAAACCAATTTACTTGTACACACATTGGTCGGCCAAAATTAAGTTTCCCGAATAAAAGCCAAACAAAAAATTTGCCTTTTATTACCCCTACAGCATACCATCTGCTCCAAGTAAAGTATCGACAAGTAATCTCTAGCTTAAAGGAGGATACAATTAGTCTTGTCATAGTGTTTTAGTTTTGTTAAAATTTTCCCCATTTTTCTAGGCTTTGGAGTCGACCAATTACGAGACGATTGTATGGACACTTATTGGCAATCTGATGGCCAATTACCTCATCTTGTAAACATCCAATTTCGAAGAAAAACAACAGTAAAAGATATATGTATATTTTCTGATTATAAATTAGACGAATCGTACACGCCAAGTCGAATCTCAATTCGTGCTGGGACAAATTTTAACGATCTTCAAGAAGTTGAAGTGATTGATATCAACGAGCCCACCGGCTGGGTGATGATCCCCGTCAAGGACCTTCAGGATAGGTCTATTAGAACGTTTATGATCCAAATTGCAGTGATTTCTAATCATCAGAATGGCCGAGACACGCACATGAGACAAATCAAGATCCATTCGCCTATTTTACATAAACCAATGGCCATCCAGCCTTTCGGCAATTTTGTCACAGTCGCCTGCCAACAATATAGTTGTATCCGTTAATTGATTGACTTCCTTTTTATTTATTAATAATAAATCATCAAAAGGATTAAAAGTAAAATTGGATAGGGCAGGAATGAAATTAGCTTGTTTTTAAAGGTGGTCTAAAAAATAAAGCACTTTTCATTCCTCCTGAATCAAGCCTCAAAAACAGAGAATTAATCAAAATTTTTATTTTATAGATTTTGTTTTTTAATTATTTGTTTTTTGATTTTAGAAAAAGTAAAATTAAACTTATCAAAATTAAGAAATGTCAGATAAATCTAAAAATACAAAAGGAAAGAGAGTCAAAAATTCTTTAGAAAAACAAATGTGTAGAAATCCTAAAAATAATTTTTCTTTCTTATTGGATAAGAAACATTTTATTTAAGAATTAGCAGGAAAATTAAGATTATAAATGAGATTATATTTATAAAATAATGCAATCACCTTCCTTATTTATATCAAATGCCTTCTTAAACTCGATTGACATCAAAACGCCTGCGTCCAACTCCATATTCGTTCCAATGGTAGCTATTTGCCTGTTAACTGTTCAAACAAAACAAAATGAACTGGACAAATACAATTTTATTTTTTAACTAATAATCTACAAAAAGATAAAAATATTTGAATGAAATTTTGCACTTGTAATTAATTATCCATCGAATAAAGAGTTTGTTCCCTTCATTTTAATATCCATAAGATAATAAACAGACAAAAAAAGTGTAATGCTTCCAGTACAGCCTTTGGACGCGGCGTCAACACTCTCCCGAAGCAAAAAATGACTATGATTTGTAATTATTATTTTTTTAAATTATGACTTGGAAATATAATATATACTCTCGAATAATGATAAGTATAGTTTCATTATTCAGTATTTATTGTTAAGAGAAATGCTGCATTAATCGAGTTGTTTTTTTATTTATATTCAACAAAGAGAAAGCAAATCGCTTTTTCACTTGACAAAACAAAACAAAACTTTGAAATAATAAAATTAAAGAATATAATTAAAAATCTGGTGTGACTGGCGCACAGCACACAACTTTCTCTTACCTTCGGTAATCGAAAGTTGTGTTCTGTGCTTGTCACACCAGATTTTTTGTCTCCCATATATTTAGTTTCCGACAGTAGGGTAACATGTTACAATTGAATTCAAGATGTAAAATTTATAAGTATGGGGAAATATTTATATTTTGTTACCATGGCAACCATTTCTCCTCTTTTCTATGGAGAACAAGAGTGAAGTGGTCTTCAGAAGATTTCAATCGCAAAATGAGAATATACATTTTAAAGAGCATCTAAAAAATAATTGATTTTTGAATTTAACAAAAAATCGTTGGAGCAAATTTTGAGAAAATCGAAAAAAACTGAAAAAGTACATCAGTAAAGTACTAGTACTCTTTGGCCGATTTTGATTAAAAGCTTATTTTTCCGGTCCCGGGGGGTGTTTAACTTAAATATAAAATTTCAACCTCGTAGCTCAATTCCTTCATCCTTAAAATTGAACACACACACACACACACACACACACACCGACAGACAGACCATGTCGCGAAAACCACTTTTTTGGATTCAGGGGACCTCAAAACGTGAAGATCCATCAAAATCTCGACATCGAATTTTTGACATGAATCCAATACTTTCTCTCTATATATATATTACATATATACATAGGTAAGAGAAAGTAAAAATTATGTGTATTATCTTAAATATACAGAGCCGTAGCCAGAAAATTTTCATGAGGAAGGAGGCGATGAACGGAGATGTAATCCCCTCTCTCAAACGAATAAATTTAAAAAAATATAAATTTCTAACGGTATTTAAAATTTTCACATTTATTTCTCTTTATTTATGATTTTTTGCAATTCCCGTGGGATTTGGACGCCCAGGGATGGGCGTTAATCAGTTACATGTATTTGAAATACAAGATACCAAATACAATATTAATTGGTATTTTGTAACTCGTTACACAATTGGCAAAGTAATTGCTATCTTGTATTTCGTTACATTTTTTAGTAATTGGTATCTGAAATTCGAGATACCAAATACTTTTTTTTTTTAATTTGCCGCAGTGTAAAAAGTCTTGCAGAGGGAGCTGAAATCGTTTTAATTTATTTAATACTACTGTATGTAATCGTCGTGTGGGTTCTCTGCTCCGGATCTTAGTAAAAACCAGTAACGAGAAGTCAATCAATCCGCCAAATTTTCACTCTTCGTTAAAAAACTTTTTTGCTTTCTTCTTTCAACCAGCTCTCAACGACTAAATCTTTGTTCTTCTGCCCCAGTTGAAAGATTGTTTTCATTTGCGGGTTTATTCATTCTCCATCAAGTTCCAGATTATCCGACAAAACTTTTGAAAACTTGGTTTTTTGAAACCTTTTCATATTTTTATAAATAAATTTTTTTTAGTGTCATGAATAATTTTATTGTTTTCGATTTTCCAAAGGTATTCTCCAATATAAGTTTAGCTGCCACTTTCCTAACCTAAATTTATCTAGGGTTCCAGATAGAGCCCTGCACGGGCCGATTTTTTTGGCCCAGACCGGTCCGTGTCCGTATTTTTTTTTTTTGACTTCCCGCCCGTACCCGGCCCGTAATTTTTTACCATTCTTCAGGCCCGCCCGGAATTTTTTCAAACCCGCCCATTTCCGCCCGAGATTTAGTGAATGAATGAACGAATGTCTAGTAATTTTTAAATAAAATTTCATTTGCATGCCCGTCCGCCCGAACCCGTTTATTTAGACTTGCTACCCTCCCGTATCCGCCCGTAATTTTTTTCATGGCCTCCAAAGCCCGCGGGCCGGGCGGGTAACGGGCCTACGGGCCAACCCGTACCCGTGCAGGGCTCTAGTTCCAGAATTACCCCTGCAAAAAGTATTTTAAAATCAAGGAAAAATTTGTTTGTAATTGGTATTTTCAATGTATTTGAAATACATAATTGGTATCTTGTATCTCGTTACACAAACCCGTGAATAATTGGTATCTTGTATTTCGTTACAAAAATCTGAAGTAATTGGTATTTTGTATCTCGTTACTCAAAATCGAGTAACTTGCCCATCCCTGTGGACGCCCATATTCCTTCTCCTGGCTACGGCTCTGCTATATATTAGTGTATAATTATCCAATCCTCTGACCTCTGTCTGTGCAAAAATATTTCAGAAGCTATAAGAGATAGAGTAATAAAATTTTTTGAGGCTGTTCATCATTCAAAAATGAAAAATTCTATAAGTGCTAATAAATGTATAGTGAACCAAAAGTAAATTTTTTTTTTCACTTTTTAAATAATATGATATTTACTAAATAACATTTTTATGAAGAGTTTCCAAAATATAAATTTTCAAGAAATAAAATTTATTTTTTTAACAAGCTCAGCCTCTACTTTTTCAAATTTTTGAAATGTTAGTCTGATTTTAATACTCAAATGATATTATATTAAATTCTATTATTTTAATAAATAGTTGGATAAATAAAAGGCTAAGAAGCTATGATTAATTCGGTTGACTATGACTAACCTAAAGAAATAATCATAGCTGCTTAGTCTTTTATTTGTCCTGCTACATTTTGATTCACCTCGCTTACATACCACAGTCTCTCCAAATATATAGTCTATAGACAGTCCTGGTGAGTTTTCATTAATATATAGTCTATATCCAAAAATTATCTTTTTACTAACACTGTGCGGCAAGAAAAAAAGCCCCGAGATAATTCCTTCAGATTCTCAAGTAAAATGACCTCCTGAATCCAAATATGACCTTCGTTTTCCCCCACCACGTACCGTTTTCGGGGGGAGCCCCCTACTTATTTCCACCCCTTTTCGTTAATTATAGGGCCATGAATCAAATTTGGAGGGATGAAAAGGAATATTTTAGCCTTCACATTTCTTCAGAAGGTCTAGAGAAGTGAAAAGTTAAAAAACATTAACATTTGGATCCAAGGGGGGATGTGGGGGAGGATTTTGTCCCTTAAAATGCAAAAAAATCATTAAAAAAATGATCGATTTTTTCTAATTTTTCCCAATTTTTTCACTGATTTTCTACATATTTCAGCTGACAGACCCACCTCACCCTTCCTTAAACATCCCTCAACTAAAAAAAAATATATAGGACAAAGCGGGTGGGGTGTGAGCGATTCCGAAGCCCTTGCAAGAAAATTTTTTTTCAATTATTGACAAGAAATAATTTCTACCCCTTTAGATAAAATATGGCAATATTGAAAGACATAGAAGAATCCGTATATTTAACTTTAAATTTGTAAAGATCAGCCCAAAAAAATGAAAGTTTGCCGCATATTTGCCAATTTGACCAACTGAGCTGTGTATCTTCTATCTTCTTGCAAGGGCTTCGGAATCGCTCACACCCCACCCGCTTTGTCCTATATATTTTTTTTTTAGTTGAGGGATGTTTAAGGAAGGGTGAGGTGGGTCTATCAGCTGAAATATGTAGAAAATCAGTGAAAATATCAGAAAAAATCGATCATTTTTAATGATTTTTTTGCATTTTAAGCGAAAATCCTCCCCCACCACCCCCCCCTGGATCCAAAAGTTAATGTTTTTTAACTTTTCACTTCTCTAGACCTTCTGAAGAAATGTTTAAGACTAAAATATTTCTTTTCATCCCTCCAAATTTGATTCATGGCTCTATAATTAACGAAAAGGGGTGGAAATAAGTAGGGGGCTACCCCCGAAAACGGTACGTGCTGGGGGAAAACGAAGGTCATATTTGGATTCAGGAGGTCATTTTACTTAAGAATCTGAAGGAATTATCTCGGGGCCGGAAAAAAGTTTCATTTTGGCGCACAGTGTAATTAATCTGTTTTACCTTAGAAATATTTGTATTGTTTTAATTATATTTAATTATTAAATTATAAAACTATCCCTTTGTTAGACAACCAAAAAACTATTAAACTTATTCTTTTTCAAGCAACTTTTATGATACTGCATTTTTTATAGAATTTATTTATTACTTTTTTTCCTTATACTAAAAGAGCTATTACGTTTCTTTGTTTGTAAGCTCATCAATTCTCGAAAACGGCTCTAACGATTTTATTCAAGCCGTTCCTGGCTAAGTTGTCGCCTCCGTGCCTGGTCATTTTTGGCGCCACCACTCGTGGTTACTCTAGAAATTATGTAATAAAAAATCTGGTGTTATGGTCGCACAGCACACAATTTTCTCTTACCTTCGGTAAGTGAAAGATGTGTTCTGTGCTTGTCATACCAGATTCATATAAATTTTGTAAGAAACGATTCAAATTTTAAGGGAATAAAGCGTCCTTTTTTGGAATGCCTGAGCTTATAACAATATACAAAATTTTTATTTTTTAACGGGCTGCTTTATAATTTCATCTTTTTACAATTCTGTTGAAGTATTTTTTGTTGTTAAGAAAGATTAGCCGAGTCTTTTAGATAAGACAACGTTACTAGGAGGCACCACGTAAAGGTTCCTTCCAAGCTCCCCAAAAAATGATCTTCATCTTCTTTTAAAGCCCTTCGATCCTGTGAGTAAATGGCCTTTACTCTGGCAGCTTGTGGTCATTTAAAGAAAATTTATTTTTCAGTGTATCTTGAAAGAGGTAGAAAATAAAAAGAAACAAATTCTAGGAGATTCTTCGATCTACCAGTATTTTAATATTAGTAAATGATGTCCAAATGATTTATAGAAAAGTTTCTTGAATGAGGTGGCGAATAGCTAAGCAGGACAAGCTGCAGATTAAGGAATGTTAGCTCGTTCGTGTTCGAGAAATCTCCTCATCGGGATTGAAAGGTGCGAGATAATCTCAGCCTCCAGTAACAGACACAAATGAGGCCATTTCAATTCTTGAATGTTGGAATTGTCACGCGGATGAAATTAAAGTAATTCAACTTTAGCAACTTCAATTCTCGACTTGTTTCAATTTTATCACAGGAAATAATTTGCAAAATGTATGAGTGAGTGGCAAATATAATATAATTCTTTTCTGGACGGTTTTTTGCTTGAGGATCGAAATTGTCAATTTTCTGAGATTTCATTCATGTTTTCTATATTTTAGAAGATCATCTACAAGTTGTCTGAAAAAAATTTTTATTCTAACTAATAATATTCAATCGAAATTATTTAAATGTATAATATATTAATTTTATAATATTAAAAAAATTACCTTTCAGCAAATATTCCTCTAATATCTACTAGGAAAAACATTCCATTACAGAATAAGAGCATAAATTAAAATTTTGACTTCATTGCTTAAAGAACAAGGCAAATGAAAAGATTAGAATCGATGGACTGTGAAGTTAAATACAACTTTCCGCATCGCTGGCTTTTTATATATTTATTATAAAGTCAGATGTATAGTGAGCACATCTTTTCGTCCTAAAAAAACAATAAAAATTGAATTAGTATTGACTCTAATCAGTTAATTATAAGAATATCAAGTTAGTGTACTATTTACCTTTCATTTGCGAGATTTTTTCTCTTCTCTCACACAAATATTCACTAATTAAAAGTAAACACCAAAAAAATTATCTCTTTTACTTTTCCGACAATAATTATTTACTTATGGAATATATTTAAATGTCTCAATTGTGTTATTAAACATGTTATAATTCTTGACCTGAAAAAAAATTTAAATTAGCCTTAATTCTAATCAGTTAATTTATAAGAATTATGAATTAGTGTTCTAATTTATTTATGTTTACCTTTAATTTTCCAAAAAATATTGAAAATTTTCTCTCTTCTCTCACTTTTTTTCACTCACATAAACACTAAATAAAAAATAAACACCAAAAAAGATATCTTCATCTACTACAACAAAAAGTGTATGTAGTAAATGAAAATAATAAAAAAAGAACAGCAAGAAGGTTTTAAATAATTAATTATCACTTGCTTGCCGATCACAAATTATATACTGTTATATATATAATTGATGAAATATATATATATATATATTTACCGTAAACCGGGAGTCTGAGGAAATTATATCAGTGAGAATGAACGTGATTTTTTGGATTACAAGCAAGCGAGTGCGGGGGCTAACGTGGAAGAGATCCTACCTAGCCTAACACAAAATACGAAGAGAATAGAGAGAGTATTTGTAACCCCGTCTCCACCATCAGATCGGTGGAGCCCTCGGGTTCCTAGCCTCAAGGATTGCAATTTTCACCCTCCAGGCTATTCCTGGAGAAACTGCACCCTTCCCTGACTCGCTTTACTCATAGAGCAACCTCAAACCCACCCTCAAAGATACAAAAACATCAGACTCCCGAATGCGCGAACAAAAGAAGTCTTTTCGCAAAACACAAGAACACTTGGAACCTGGGCTTCGATCTTTCTATCAGATCTGGCCAACATCTCCTGATGAACCGTTCATGGAATAAATCAACGAGAATATCTTTCATTTTAGCTCTCTGTTTGGATTCTAAATTAAAAGAGTAAATCACAACGAAACGAACGAACTAAAAGGCACCTGAAGGTAATAACAACAACTATCCAACAGAGGCATAAAATGAAAGTATTCACGTTGGTTTCTCCACTATCAGATTCACGAGGAGGAGCTACAGGTTCATAACAAAATCCCTCTCGTAGGCTCTTTGGCATGGTGCACCCTCCACCCCTCTAGATTGATTTAAATCTAGAGGGGGGAGGGTTAGTTTAAAGATTAATTTAAACTACATTTATGGTGTAAAAATAAATTTCCTAAATTATAAATATCAAAAAGTGAATACTATTAAATTTGTATTCGTTTAGCAATCACACCTCTCTCTGTGTCAGCTGAAAAAAAGATCCTCTACCCTCTTTATTATTCTTGCACTATGCTTAATATACCTTTGTTTTGTTGACCCTCAGGAATCTGAAACAAAAAAGAAATTAAAATCAGATCATTTATATATTTTTGGATTTATAAGGGTATGTTTAGAGTATAAAATATTCACCTCCTGAGGGGTTGACGGTCGCTCGAAGCTCCTTGCCTGGCACTCGTAGAGCTGATCCATCGAAGCTCCCCTGCACTCGTAGAGCTGATCCAGTTGATTGCACTAGTTGAACGTTAAACACTGAACACAATTGCACTGGAGAAACACAAACCTGCAAAAGAGAAATTGTTTAAGAATCTATTTCTTAGAGGTCTAGCAGTCTAGTGAAAATAATTTTCCATTAGGAATTTATGAATGAAGTTTAAAGGAGAACGCCCAGAGATTTATTTCCCTGCCTATATTCGACATTAGACAGGGGCGTTTATAAGGCCTAAGGAGGCCCGGGCTCCTTCGAAATTTTTCAAATCTATATATGAGTCGTCCATTTCCAAAAGTGTCTAGTTGCATCGGGAACAAATTTTCAGGAAACGAGAAAAGCCTGTATTTTATTAAACTCAAGAGTTAATTTATGACTGTCATATTTATAAAATCTGTAAATCAATTACGAACACAATTTACAAGGTCTTAGGTCGGTATCATTCTATTTAGCAGTAATAAACTGTTTTTAATATTCAACTAGGCACTTTTGGAAAAGTTTTTTGTAATTAGCAAGTTTTGGAGTTGGACCTTTTGCAATTAGCGAGTTTTGGCACTGTAAATGGTCAGTATCAATCACCATAGCAAAACAAAAAAGGTCAACTGACCACATCATTCATTTATGACAAAATTGAGGGCTAATAATTTTCTTGACACCGCATGGTGAGTTTGTTAATATATAAATATCCTTATAAAATATATATGTAACAACGAGATGTACTTTTTATTTGTTAATATTAAGGTCCTGAAGAAGGAGCCGTTTGAGCTCCGAAACGTTGGCCTATAGCGGCGGGATATAATCCGAATAAATTTGCCTGAACACTAGCTCTGGATTTATTTATTCACCCTTCTCAATAATATCCACCAGGCTGCCCCTATCTTCATCACATATATTTCCAGTCTTTTTAACAATGATTATTATTGGCTAACCGGCTACTTTTATGGAATTTTCTTTTTTGTTTTGCTATGTTGATTGATACTGACCATTTACAGTGCCAAAACTCGCTAATTACAAAAGGTGACTTTTTTTTGACCAGTTTTTTGACGTCAAAATGACCTAAAAATCACGGACTAATGTCACAGACCGATGACGACATTTTGAAACGTCAAAAAAACGTGATTCCGTGACTTTTTTTTGACCCTTTTATAATCTGATGGATAAATGAAATGAGAAACAAACTCACATATAAAATTAAATTGTATTAATAATATAATTATAAAACACATTATTTTAGCAAATAACAGTTAAATACATTTCTTCTCTATCCATATAAATGACAAAAATAGGAAAGTTGAAATTTAATATATATATGACTAATTATAAAATAATAGTTGAGAGATTTAATTATTCAATTTTTTTAATTTTAGTTAGTACCTATATCGATATTTTATTTTAATACTTTTGTAAAAACGCGATTTTTCTATACACTATTATATAAAAGAAGACAATGTTACAGACTATAGCCATTACAGGATCATCATTATTTTATAAATTCAACGGCAATAAGAGACATGACTTCATTATTTTTCTTACCATAGAAAATGGACTGTCACTAACTGAACCGGTACGATCCTTTGTGTGTGTGCTAACAGTTGCGCATGCGTGAAATGCATGTGCATGCGCGAAATCTGTGCGCATGCGTATTAAAATAAAAATATGGAGGTAAGAGAAAGTAATAGTATGTGTCGTGATCGGTACCTGATCGGTACGTCTTTTTATAATGTGATATTTTGCACGTTTTAAAGACGTTACAAAAAGACGTTTTATTTTAGGTTTTAATTAGTCATTTGATCGTCTGATTTTGACCATTTATGACCAATTTCGGACGTCATTTTGACGGGGTTCCTGCTAGCTGGGTAGAGGTTATCTCATGTGATTATTTCATTGTTTTTATAAAAAAGATAGAAACCTCTTTTTTTTTTTTTTTTTTTTTTTTTTTTTTTTTTTTTTTTTTAAACATTCACACTTTTTTCTCATTCACACTCACACTCACACACACATTCATACAGTCTTTTCGGCAACTCAGGCCATATAGGGCTTTTTACGATATCCGTTATAATAAATATACATATATGAGGTCCAGGCATTCTTATTTAAGCCATTTGGTATCCAATTGGCTTAAATAAAATCATCGGACTGCCTGGGGTCGAACCCGCGACGTTTGGTATATGAGGTTAGCACGCTAACCTCTACGCCATGCCCCGAGGGCTAGAAATCTCTTCTACAACACAAGTTGCTATAAAAAATTTTCATAGCCTATTAAAAAAAAAAAAAAAAAAAAAAACAATGAAATAATCAAAAAACAACACTTGGGGGAGTTTAAAATATTGAATCACACTGCACCTAAAAAAATTAAATTAAACATTACATTAATAAAATTAAATTATCACTAAGCTTAGATATAAGAGATTTTCAAAAAATTCTCAACACATAAATAAATCCCATTTTCCTGGGTGCCTACAATTAATCAAGAATTATATAATTATTTAAATAATATAATTGAGTGATTCTGTTGTGTTTTGTAAAAAAAAAAAAAAAAAAATGAAATAATCATATAAGAAAACGAATGTTGCTGCTTTTATATTAACCCTAAAAGTTATCATAATTAAGCTTAATACTTATGAATATTCAAAAAATCCCATTTTCCTGGGTGCCTACTATTTAATCAACATTTAATCATAGAGGATAGATATATACATTTATATGATGATGAGGTGATTTGGTTTAAATTAAAACAATGCAGAAAAATTAAGTTCAAATGAATGAGTCTCTTAAATAAAAAAGAACAAATAGGCTATTAATTAAATAATAAAATAAGATTGATAATAAAATAAAATATATACCAGTAAATTAAAAAAAAAAAAAAAAATGTTTGAAAGCTCTTGTGATAAAATCATTAGAAGCCTCAAAATATTATATTTAGTAAATTAAATGATTAATGTTATAAATGCAAGCAATCCCCACATTATAACAATTCCCTAGATAAAAAAATTGGTTAATTCAAAAATTTAAGAAAATTGATTAGGTTTCTATGAAGATGTGTTTGTATGTTTATAGCCCTAAATTATATTAAAAACATATTCAATCGTAAATCCATAGCATAATAAATCAGAAATTATATAATTTTAAATTTGTACTAATTATTTAAATAATATAATTAAGGAATTCTGTTGTGTATTTGTATGGAATGAATGTGTCTACGGATGAGTGCTGTCATATATCAAAAATAACCTTATTAATAATTAAATCTACCAATATATTTTATTAAAATATTAATATTTATTTATTTATAAATGCTACTCACACTTTTGTGAAGAAAATTTCGATGAGAATATTGAAGGCAAGGAGAGAACACAACACAAAAAAAAATTAAACGTCAGAATATCACAAGATCAATTTCAACTTGAAGCAACGAATATAGAAAAAGAGCAAAGAATATCTATGAAGGCATAGAGTTTAGAAAAGAGAAAAGAAGCTGGCATGAAGACAATAACTTTTGATCAGGAATTTTAATATTAATAAAATTTAATTAAATAATTAAAATGTGATATTTTAATTATTATAATATATAATATTATAATGTATATAATATAATAATATTATAATAAATAATAAAAAAAATTAAATATAAATATATATTTTTGAGGAATAGAATAAAATAATTTAATCTATCAAAACATACTCCTATATATACATAGTATATAGCCTATTATTATATAAATTTATTTGCATATTATTGTCGTTTGGGGAATTTTTTTTTTTTTTTTTTTTTTTTGAAAAAAATCTGGTGTGACTGGTCGCACAGCACACAACTTTATCTTACCTTCTGTAATCAAAAGGTGTGTTTTGTGCTGTTTTTTTTTTTTTTTAGGTTTGGCCTGTTTTGTGCTTGTCCCACCAGATTTTTTGTGTCGACATATTATTTATATATTAGTTTCCGACAGTGCGGAACATTTGAATTTGAAAAATTTATAAACTACTTGTTTAGGCCGGGGGCCTGGAACGGAGAAGAGCAACAGTCACCACAATCGTTGCGGTTAAGTGATGCCGAGCGCGGCGAAAGTTCGGGATTGGTGACCCCGAGCAATCAGCTTGTGGAACGCCCCCGGTAGCCATCGGTACTTGTAATTTAAAAAGTATACTAATAAAGAAATAACCCCTAAATGGCCTCTGTAGCCGAAAAGGGTTAAAAAAAAAAAAAAACTACTTGTTTATTTATATTTTGTTACCATGGCATCCATTTCTCCTATCCTTCCTATGAAGTACAAGAGTAAAGTGATCTTCAAAAGATTTCAATGGCAAAATGAGAATATACATTTTAAAGAGCATTGGGGCCATGGGACCAGCTATCCTCCGGTGGGCCTGAAAAATCCCATATTTTCTGAATTTTTTTTGGGGGCAAGGAGCTTTCTGGGGGGCAGCCCCCCCCCCCGGCATCCCCCTAGTTATGCCCATGGCCCTGAGGAATCAAATCACACATTATACATAAAATAGGCCTATAATATATGAAGGAATTTGTTTTTAAACGCAATGTTTACCAAAAAGAATACGGGAATCTTATGAAATTGTTATGAAGAAAGTCGTGATTTGCTACCGAAACGTCGCGAGAGGGAGAATGGCTCTAAAGAGTTTTAAAAAAAGCCTTAGCTCGTGTAACTCTTGGTTGTCATTCATTTACTCTTAATATTGTATTAGGGGTTATCAGTTATCACTCTATTAAACTATAGATCACACAGAAAAAAAAAAAAATTGAGGACCTTTGATATTATATTTTTAAAGAAAAGAAGATACAACCATTTTAGTTTTTTTGAAAGGCTTAGGCTATATAGTAAAAAACATTTATAGAGTAAATACAAATCACCTATTTTATATATAAATAATTTTAATGGTTAATAAACATGCACGTAGACAGAAGATAAGTGGTTCTAAAGACTCTATCCTTATCTTTGTATATATTCATCTGCATAATATTATATTTCAGATAAAAAGTATATAAGCATGACAAAGAGATGTTTGAATTTTAAATAGCTTGAAATATAACTTATATATTATCAATAAAGTTTGGAATAACTATATTAAAGTTCTTATCTAATTTTGTTTGATTTTCCCTTTCTCTTTGTGGTTTTGACTTGAAAATTACAATTAATTTCCTTAAAAAAAATATAATAATAATAAAAAAATGTTACTTTCGAAAAAATCTGGCGGGAGTGTTGCACAGCACACTACTTACCACAGGTAGTGTGGTAATTAAAAGTTGTGTTCTATGCTTGTCACACCAGATTTTTAGTATAGTCAGTTCCCGGCAGTACATTAGAATTCAAACCGGGCAAAATCTACAAACGAGAAAGCCGTAAAAGGACCTTCAAAAAGAGCGGAATGAGGCTTCATGAAGAAAAAACACAGATTGGTCATATCATACAGTAATTGGTGATGAATTCGCTTTAAGATGCGCGTCTCGAAAAGCCGTTAGAACACGATTCACTACCGAGTTACTCGAGGCGGCAAGAGATGGCGTTAGTTTTTCCCTTAGGAATACAAGGGATTTATTCCATTACATTTTAAAGTTTCCAGCTAATTAATTAAGGGTAGAAAATTAATTATTTTTTAACACAATGATTACAAATTTAATTATCTATAAGATATAGAGTGGATTTTTTAAAAATATCTTTTATTTAATGCGATTAATCTAAAAAAAAAAATTATTTTTTCGAAAATCAAAAAAAGGGCTTCTATAAGTTGTAGATATTTTAAATAGCTTTAATTTAAAAAAAAAATTGAGGTCGATAGCTTCAAAATTGTGGCCGCTGGAAACTCCCAAAATTAGCACCCGATCGCGCGCACCTTAGTTATATTTTTTAAAAGAAATAAAAATAGATAGTTTGAGTTCCATGCAACATTCATGAAATTGCATTATTTCACCTCAATTTTCCTATTTTTTGTAGAAAAACCTTTCTTGATGGAAAAAAAAACTATGGTAAAATTTGGATTCAGCACATCTAAAAATATAAAATTAAGCCACCAAACTTAAGACAATTTTCAAAAATTGGAAAAACGCAGGCCTGTGTATTTGAAAGTTTGTTATCACCAGATTTTTTTTGTGTCGACAAATTGAAATGATTGAACATGAGGATATATAATTCCAAGACAAAAAGATTATGAATTTTAATAAAAAAATTTAAGAAAAAAAAAAAAAAATGAAAAAGTTCTAGCACTATAGTGCTATAGAAAAAAAATCATTTATGTCAAATTCAAAAGAGAGAAAAAAATGTAATAAACTTCTCTGAATATTTATCCATTGAAATATAATAGAAAACAACGAACAAAGAGAATTTTTTTTTCAAATGAATGCTTCTTCTTTAATTAAGGGAGATAATTTTCAGTAAGATATTAAGCATCTATGACTATATGCCCTTCCCCATTTTAATGAAAATATTCCTTAATTTAATGAGTCGTTCCTAAAAAGAAAATGAAATATCTCAGCGAGTTCAAAGTAAATTTTTGCTTTCAACCTAAACAAGAATTTATTGCTCAAGAATCGTTTATATGATGATATCTTATGAACGGAGAAGAGTCAAAAAGAAAGAGAAGAAAAAATATTCTTTATATCTGAAGCATTTTGAATTGAATTTAAGAAGAATTTGGAATAATTATAAAAAAATTAATAAAAATAAAAATTGAAATTAATTTATAAATAAATTTTTGCTGTTGGTCTATGAATTAAAAGGTAAAAAATAAAATAATTATAATTTGTTAACGTTTCGAGTGCCGATCTCACTCATCACCAGGACAAAATAGAATTATATTAATAGGTAAGAGGAAGTAAAAATCTAATGTGGCATATTACACAACTTTCTCTCAGTTTCTGTAAAAAGTTGTGTTGTCATACAAAATTTTTTTTTTTAATTTCAAACTGAAGCTGGGCTAGGTATTGCTGTATTATTTTTATTTTTTTCTATTTGTTTAAGATCTTTTTCGGCATCTGAGGCCATTTAGACCCCCAAATTAGTCCCTTTTTATTTCAAATGATTGGTTTCTAATTCGATTGAAATAAATTTTTTCGCCTGGAAGGGATGCAAACGAGGCAACAGAATGTACATGTATACTTCTAAATCATATTCAAGTCTATTCTCTAAAAACAGACGTTAAAATTTAACATCTTAAATTGGGTGTTAAAAAGTAAAATAATAACACCAGCGTTAAAATATGATATTTTCTAAGCCAAGTTTTAACAGCGATGTTGATATTTTATTTTTTAGCACCAGGAGTTAACGATCCATATGAATATAGATGTTTTCTGCTTGTTCGGTGTTTTTACACCCCTCGATAACCTCTCACGCATGCCCATTATTAACTTGATTTGTTATTTTCAATCAAGTAGGCCAATCTGAGACACCAAATTTAAAAAAAATGCCATTTTTTAGCACCAGGTGTTAACGATCCATATGAAGATAGATATGTTTTCGGCTTGTTCGGTGTTTTAGCACCAGGTATTAACGATCCATATGCGCCTACTACTAACCAAGTATTAATACCGACGATAACATGTTGCTTTTATCTCAAAACTCTCAAAATCATAACCTTACTTTTTATGTTAAAGACGCCATTTTTATGTGTTAAAATATTAAAGGCACCCCCTAGATATGACATTAACTTTTAACACTAACTAAATGTTAACGCTTTGGGGTTAAAGTTTTTGCTTACAAAATTGCAATTTGAGGCAAGGAGGTGTTAAAATGAATTAACGCTAATTTCAGATTGTTTAAGAGTTTACATTTTTGCCTGATTAGCTACCAATTGATTTAGGAAAATATGCCGGGTAGAAAATACCCTCAGATGCCGATAAAAATCTTTATAAACCCGATTTTTGAAATTTTCTTGTATTTTCAATGAATATTTATATAATATAATCAATCATTGGATATACAAATAAATGAATAAATCAAAGTATTAAGAAAAAAAATAATACTGTACTATTCATAATTTGCAAACATCCATTTAAAGAAGACATGATTTATTAATCTTTACTCATAATTATCTCCTCCGTTAAAAGAAGAAAAGAGATAATAAATTCATTTAGCAAAAATGAAAACATATTTTCTAATTTCATGACTAATGGCTGAGAAAATTCATTCTGTGTTATTTTTTTTTCCCTCAAATTCGATTAAGAAAGGACAGAGTGGAAAAGGTTTTTCTCCAGAAGCGAGAAGCTCTGGATAGATTAATGAAGGGCGGATGGCGAGGATCTCATATTGGTCCATCTGCCTTGGCCTCGCCATCCTCCCCCACCATCTACCACTCACCTCTAACCTTAGTATATGTAGTTTATGGCTCTACTAAAACTTTGTCAGATAAAATACGTTGTTGCTTTCTGGTATTAGTTTCGGACAGACACCTTTTATGAATTACAACAATTTCTCTCTAATCTTTTTACAGTCAAGGGTTATTTTTTTACAAAAAAAATGATAATGTGACCTATATATATAGTGAGATTTCACGAAATAAAGAAATTAGCAAATATTTTCTTGTTTCTTTTGAGTCCAGGGAGGAAAAAAAACTCATCCCAAAAGAATCATTTGAATTAAAAACTTGGACAAGATTACAACATAATAATGTTATTTTTTCCCATCCCAATTTAAGAGGCTGAAAAATACTAATATTGGTTACTAGTCAAAAATTAAGAATTTAAAATTTAATATTCATCAAGCTTAGCTTGATATCTTTCTCTCCCGCCTCTGGTGAAATATGATACTTGTTTACTTATTAATTGACTGGGGTCCGAACCCGCGACGTTCGGTATAGAAGGTAGGCACGCCACCAACTACACCAAGCCCGGAAGAAAATTCCATCTTTTTCAAACAAAGCTCTACCTAGTTAATATTTATATTTTATTACTATGTAAACTATTTATTTCTCTTATATTTCCTATGAAGTATAATGCATGGTGTAGTAGGTAGCGTGCCTACCTCCTATACCGAACGTCGCGGGTTCGGACCCCAGGCACTCCGATGATTTTATTTAAGCCATTTGGATACCAGATGACTTAAATAGAAATGCCTGGACCCCAAGGGCGGATCCAGAGGTGTTTCTCGGGGGGGGGGGGGTAATCTGGAGTGACTCTTAGCACAGCACACTATTTTTTCTTAATTTCAGTAATTTAAAGGCGCATTCTGTACTTGTTTGCCAAAATATAAATACAAATCAAATTTTTAAGTATTAATTTTTAAATTTTTACGTTAAAAATAAATTTTTTTGCGAAAAAAAGGTATTTTTTTTAAATCTCGGGGGGGGGTAATTACCCCCCCCTTTGTATCCGCCCTTGCTGGACCCCCAATAGATATTTTCATGAAATAACAGATATCGTCAGAGTCTTATATGGCCTAAGCTGCCGAAAAGACTGTGAGAATGTGAGTGTGAATGAGAAAAAGTGTGAATGTTTAAAAAAAAAAAAGTATAGCTAATGCATGAGTAAAGTGTGTTTCAAACAAATGGTGACAAAATGAAAATATACATTTTAAAGGGGATCTAAAAAAATAATTGATTTTACAATTTAAAATCAAAATCGTTAGAGCGAATTTTGAGAAAATCGAAAAAAAAAAAATGAAAAAGTACATCAGTAAAGTACCGGTACAGTATTTTTGGCCGATTTTGTTCAAAAGCTTATTTTTACACCTCAGAGGGGTACCTAACTTAAATATAAAATTTCAAACTCCTAGGACAATTCCTTCGTGCTTAAAATTGTCTACACAGACAGACCATTTTTCGGGACCCACTTTTTTGGACTCAGGGGACATGTATTTCCATCAAAATCTCGACATCAAACCTCCTAGGCATCAATGTCAATAAACATCTATTATCAACTAAATATTTTTCGAGATCTATATTTCACACCCCATTTGAATAAGATAATAGAATTCAAAATACCTCGATTCGGACTTAACAAGTCATAAATATCCAATGTGTCTCTATACTGTATTATTATTTGGGCCCTCTTATGCAATAGTGTGTCAAGCGCCAAAAAAAATTCAAAATTGAGTTAAGCACGGAATATTGTTTCAAATGCTACAATTAATAGTATTTTTTATGACATATGTCCTAAAAAAAATTTATATTTAATGTTACTTGCACAATTGACAAAAAAAATTATATATAATCCAATGTAAACAAAAAAAACTTTATTGTTGATTTTCTCAAAACTCGGTAGCTGGCGCTTGACACACTATTGCGTAACAGGGTTCATTTAAAAATGTTTAATTAAGAAATATTAAAGATAAAACTTTACTAAAAAAAATTTTTTAATAAGAAAATTATTTTTTTTTTATAAATATGTTTCTTATGACTTTGTCAAAAAGATAATTTTCTATTTAAGGTCTCATAATTTATTTCTTTATCGTTTAAAACATAAATAAGATTGTCCTCTCTTTGAGTGTGTAAATTATAAAATAAAATATACCACCTTCATTAAATTAAGAGATAAAAAAAAAAAAAAAATTAATGTAGGCCTACGTGGTGGAAAAATAATGAGAAAATTATTGACGATAAAAATTATTTAGCGAAAAATTTTAGTTTATTTTTAAAATTTTTTAGATAGGTCAAAGGTTAAATATTGAATTGATTTTTTGCTTCACTTCAGAATAAAATTTACAAAAAAAAAAATCTGGTCAAAGGCATCATCTATCTAATCGAGTATTAAAAGTTTACTTCATATTCTTTGATGTTATTGATGATTAAGCTTAAATATATTAATATTTAAAAAATTTAAAGATTGTCTTTCCTGTTAATTTTTTTTACTCACTTTCATTTAAATAAACGTATTGTTACCGGTAGTCAAATCAGGAATTTAATTATAGCAGTCACTTAAGGAAATAAATTGATACTAGAAAATGTTGCCCGTAAGAAGAAAGTAAGGGTTGAAGGAAAATATATTTTTACTTCCTCTAGCCTATATATGTTAATATATAGAGAGAAAGTATTGGATTCAAGTCAAAAATTTGATGTCGACGTTTTGAGGTCCCCTGAATCCAGAAAAGCGGTTTTCGCAGCATGATCTGGGTTTCTGTGTGTGTTCAATTTAAAGCATGAAGGAATTGAGCTACGAAGTTGAATTTTTATATTTAAATTAAGCACCCCCCTGAGGCGTGAAATTAAGCTTTTAATCAAAATTAGCCAAAGAGTACTAGTACTTTACTGATGTATTTTTTCAGTTTTTTTTTTTTTTCAATTTTCACAAAATTGGGTTCAACGATTTTGAATAAGTCATAAATAAATTATTTTTTTTAGATGCTCTTTAAAATGTATATTCTCATTTTGCCTTTGAAATCTTATGAAGACCATTTTACTCTTGTACTTCATAGCAAAGATTGAAGAAATGGTTGCCATGGTAACAAAATATAAATATTTTTGTTTTACATTTAGAATTCAAATGGCCTCCGGGACTTGGTGTAGGGGTTAGCGTACTAACCTTGTATACTAAAAGTCACGGGTTGGATACCAAATGGCTTAAATAAGAATGTCTGGACCCCTCAAGCAAACATTCACAAATTTCCCCAACTCCTCCCCCCAATCCTACCCAAGCCTGCTTGGTAGCATCTATTCTTTTATTCACCCAGTCACATGTACTCCTGAAGATGGGTTAATACTAATAGCCCGAAATATATCGAGTTAGAAATTCAATATTTCTTTAATTTACAACTTAGTGAAACCTCACATATACTAAATAATTTTATTTATAAATATGTTTCACGGAAAACCTACACCACTTTCCATCAAACTATAAAAAAAAGAATTCAAATGTACCGTACTGACCGAAACTAATTATGTGTTGACACAAAAAATCTGGAGTGACAAAAAAAAATTATGTGTTAAAATATATTACAGAAAGTGAAACGATTGCAATAATTTATCTAATTTTAGGGTAATAAGTTAACTAGATAATTTATAAATAAATAAAAATCAAATAGTGAAATTTTTTTAAATTAAATTTCAAGGTGAATATGATTAGACTAATGTTTGACATATACCTAATAAAAAATGTCAGTCTATTATTAGATAATAGAAATAAGGAAAAATGTAATTAAATTAAGTATGCAAGAATAATGAATGGTCTTAATATATTACAAAGAAGAGATGTTTGAAATTAATTTCATTTTAAAATTTAAAAAAGTTCTTGTTAAAATATAATAATACAGAGATCACGGTTACGAATTAGCAGAAAATACGAATAATCGGGATTCTTCTGTATGATTAGAATTTTTCGTAGGTGTGGGTAGAATATGGAAAATAAAGGGACGGACTGAACTAAGCCGAGCCCACAACTTTGCCCACCCACAATTTAAGAAAAAAATATTGGACCCCAAAACGCATTTTGGCAGCTTTAGTTCAATTTCGATATTTTTTTACGATTACATAAACTTTACCTACCCAACCTACGGTTGTTTAAAAATACTGATACAGTAAAATATTTCCATATCCAATGACATGGATACCCTTTGTGGATATTGTGATGTCACCCCAAGAATGAAAACTTTTATTTATTTATTTATTTTATTAGTCTTCTCGGCATCTTAGGCTATTTATGCCCTTTTGACAATCACATGTCATCATCAGAAGTGAATAAGTAGAAACATTATACACAGGGTCGCAGACAGACTTGAAGGGCCCCGGGCCCCCCCGCCCATTCTTAAAGTTTTTTTTAGTATGTAAAAGGCAATTGTGGCCTCCATGCCAACAATTTTTGAAATAGTTATAGATAGAGCCGTCCCCTAGCTACGCCACAGTTCATGTACTTCGATTTTTTTTAAAGATTCTTTATATTACTTTTATGCTTTAATCAATTATAATAAATGATATGATTAAATTATCTTTTTTTATTATATCAACGTGGGAGAGCAAAAAATAAATGAGATAAATAAATTAATATTCCAAATGAAGTTGATATTAATAAAATTATTAGAATAAGTCAGGAAAGAAAAAATATATAGTGTATAATTAAAAAAATAAATGATAATTAACCTAATTTTAAAAGAGTTATTCAACAATTTTAAAGGTCACTGAAGATACTTTTTTTATTATTTCTTGGAAGAGATAATATGAGATTAACAAAAGAAACAAATCCATATCCCCATTCTAAAAGACTAAAATGTCAAAAGACAATAGGGTACAATGATAATGTTAATTTAAAACGTGTGAGTGTGTGTATGCTGAACACGAACGAAGCTTATCGAAAATCAAATGTAGGATTGAAACGTCAAGATAAGAATAGGCGAGGAAGGGAAAAGGTGGAGGAAGAAGAAGAAGAAGAAGCATCGTTTTGTGAATTCGATCTCGCGATTTAACTTCAACTATATTGATCGTGAAGTGAAGTGTAGAAGAAGAGGAGGAAGAAGAAGAAAGAGGAGGTGGAGGAGATTCATTACAGATTCTGTGTGCTGAGGTGTGGTTGGATAATCAAGGGATGATGTAAGACACCTGAGTCGACGCAACGCGAATCAAGATTCAGCTGAGGGAGGTTAATGAGTAAAGCAATTTGTAGTAGTGTTCAGAAAAAAAAATCTTAATGGGGCTATCAAAATCATCCGCGTATAGAGAGATCACTTTAAATATATATTGCTGGTAATATGATAGGCCTAATCTTGAGTTATTGGTAGTAAAATGTTTAGCTTAATACGGGAGCTCAGTTCTAAGTTGTTTCAAAATTAAAAAAAAAAAAAAACTGAATATAAACTTTTTGTTGTTTGAATCCGCCTGCTGCGGTCCCTCGCCTTTTCTCAAACCCAAGCAAATAAAGTCCGAACATTTTGTTCGGGACTGCCTGAGGCGGACGCTCGACTTTGGGCTCGGTGGCACACATTGCCACTTTGACATTGGGTGTTTTAATTAAATTTTATTTTCTTATCAATCATCGGCATATTTTTCTGCCGACAGACCTAGTTTCAACTATAGATTAAGCTTTTTCATATAAAATAGACCATAGGACTTTAGGATTTTTGAATACCCAAAACGTCAATCGGCGTTGCGTTTATTTTCTGGCCTGGAAAACTTTTAAGCAGGACTGGGGATGTCGGTGTAGGCAATTTAGCTAAAATACAGAATTGGATTAATAATAAAAAGAGGTAGCAGCTATTGATAAAAAAGGATCTATTTTTTAACACTCTTTAATCCGGAACGTTTCGGTCTTGTTTAACAAAGCCATCTGAGTATGTTTATATTATTAACATACAGCCCCTGTATAGAAATAGAGAAATACAAAGAAATCTATTTTTTACTAGTCGCAAAGCCCGCCTTCGGCGGGCTTTCCGCCTAGCCAGGGGGCTGCGCCCCCTGGACCCCTTGTTCGCCTTCGGCGAGCAAGTTTATTCCCAATTTGGGATATTTCTTGTTGCAATTCAAGTGTTAAGATGTTAAGGAAGGATCTTATATTCAAGCGAGGCGAGGGTACCGATTGGGCACAGCACAAAAGGGTCTGTTTATGACTGTTTAAAGGGTCAGTCACCTGAGTCCTCTCTTCGATTTTCAACTGCTGCGTAGCCCCCACCCCCAGTCCATAGTCAGGTAGGAAGCTGGTTCTCAGAGCATAAAGGACGCTCTCTAATTTCTAGCCAATTTGTTGATTTTGTGTTCCCATATTGAAGAAATTTGATTATAATTAATTTTCCAAAACATTTAAGAGATTCAAATTATTACTACGTTACTCCCAGAGCCATGTACTATATGTGTACTTAATTTCAAATGGATTCATTGAAAATTGTGGATTTCTATAAAACATATACATACATATTTACATACATACATTTTCCCATTTCATTTTTATATATATAGATATGTTAATAATACGCTTATTTATAGGCTATTTAATATATTTTTAAAGGACTGAAGATGGCTTTGTCAAAGAAGAAAAAACGCTCGGGAATAAAAAAAAGAGTGCTAAAAAATTCAATAGAAGCTTATTATTATGGGAGTTTTTAATTATAGACCACATTTTATAGTAATTATTTAATATAAAAATATAAATAGCCCTACTGTACAACGTTTCGACTTTAACACGGGGCTGGCCCCCGGGTGTGACGTAGTAGGTAGCGTGCCTACCTCCTATACCAAACGTCGCGAGTTCGGACCCAGGCAGTCCGATGATTTTATTTAAGCCATTTGGATACCAGATGGCTTAAATAGAAATGCCTCAACCCACAATAGATAATATACATTACAACGGTTATCGTCTGAAGTCTTAAATGGCCTAAGTTGCCGAAAAGACTGTATGAATGTGTGTGTGAATGTGAGTGCGAATGAGAAAAAAAAAAAACACGGGGCTGATTCGAGGCAACTGGTTGATTCCACTAGTTTACTCAACTAGTTGCCTGGAAATTGACTGCCGTCTGAAGACTGGTGTTCACACGAGGCAAATTAAGTTTTTTCCCCGCAAGAGTCAGATCGGCATATCATCATTTTATATCAAAAAAATTTTTTCTCCATGTTTTATGGAATCCGATAGGCAATTAGTTGACTATTGTGAAAGACCTAATTGCGCGTAGTGCATTTTTAGTTAAATTGAGTTTATTCAACCAGTGGGTAGGAGAACGGGAGCGGCACATGTGCCTGGCAAGAAACCGCCAGGCGGAAAAGTTGACTGCGTGTGAAAGGGGCCAGGCGGATTACATTCATTTTCTACAGATGTTGCACCCCCGTTGCATTTGCCCAGTAAACTAGTGAAAACAACTAGTTGCCTCAAATCCGCCCCAGCCTTATCTTGTAGTCGTTTTCAAGTACTGTGAAGTTCAAGAGAATTAACTTGAATCGGAGCAAGTGCACATTACTTGAAAACGACTGCAAAATAAGTAGTCGAAACGTTGTACAGTATTATTTTTTTATAAATAAATAATTAAAATACAAAATGTGATCTATAATTAAAAACTCCCATAATAATAATACAATACAGTATAATAATTACATAATAATACAAAGAACAAAGGCTTTAATAAACAATAGATCCTTTTTTTATTATTATTATTATCCTCTTTTTATTATTCCAATTCTATAACATCAATAACTTGTTTGTAGCGCCTGCCTTCAATACCAAGGGTCGCGGGTTCGGCTCCCAGGTAGTCCGATGATTTTATTTAAGCCATTTGGATACCAAATGACTTAAATAAGAATGCCTGGACCCCAAATTATATATATTATAAAATAACGGTTATCGTATAAAGTCTTATATGGAAAAGACTGTGTGCATGTGTGCGCGAGTGTGAATGGGAAAAAAGAGTGAGTGTTAAAAAAAAACTTGTATATATTTGGGCATATTTTTCTGACGACACCCCAGCCTTGGTTTCAACTATAGATTAAGCATTTTCATATATAGTAGTCAGTTCACATGTAACGTCACCTTCTCCAACGACAATTTTGTGGACAAAATAAAGAGATGGAGAGGTAGAAATAAATAAAATAAAAAAAATAAAAATGTCATGTTTTTCAATCCCCCTCTGGCACGCAAAACGAAGCTTTTGAATTAAATCTGTCAAAGAGTAGCTACTAATGTACTTTTTCAGTTGAAATAATCCCTTTCCATTTGTTTAACATTACGATAACTCAAGTTTACTGTAATTAAAATCCCCTTATTGGTCAAATTTTATCTCAGAAAAAAGAAAATTAAAAACTAATATACTGCAAATGACAGGATGGTTCTCGTATTATCAGTATTATATTTCCAAAACAGAGAGAGGAGATCACAACAGGTATAATTAATGATGGTATTGCACTCATTATTATACATAGCCAGTGTAACCAAATTACCTTTGCTGATATCTATCTAAATACAAACAACCCGTTTTGTAGGTCCTCAAATTTAAAAGTAATTTTACATCTATTCATTAATTCAGTGAATAAAAAAAATATTAATAATAATAAAAAAAGATAATTAAAAAGCAGAGAACAAGGAGAATGAATTGTAAAATAATTAAAAATAAAAGAAAAAATTAATTATTCAAGAAAAAAGGAATTTTTAAAATGAATTCATTTTTTTTTTTTGTTATAATTTTTTTTTTGTAAAGAGAATTGGAAAACTTTTTTTTTTGAGTCGATTAAATTCATTTAGCTTTTAGATAATCAACTATTGTTGAGGAGAGGCGCTCTATTTTCTTGGCAATGAGAAATTTTTTTATCGAATGATTTAATTTCGGAGGCATTTAATAGGACATCTAAATGAACGGCTGTATAAAATTATAAAAATTGTTAAAAATGATTACGTGTTTATATATATTGTATTGGTGATAGAAGAAGGAAAAGGTTTATCTTGAACAGAAAACTTTTTTCCTGATGTTATATCCTAAATTAATTTTAATACCGGATACAATGCAAAATATATGTATATGAAGACCAACAGCAGCTCCGAGGATGGCTTTAACCAAAGCCGAAACGTCAGCTGCTGAAATATATTTTTAAAGAAAAAATTTTGGCTGCGTTTTCTTCCACCTTTCATTCCTGATACAAATTCCACCAGTCATAAAATACCCTTATACTAACATACCTCCTTTGTACGTTTATGTCAATACACTTCTATTATCAAGTGATACATGTTTGATATTCCTATATCCGAATTCTCAAGAAGTAATCTAACGATTCTTGTACACTATCTCCAGAGAAAATTTAATGATCCGCAAAACTTACTAAACTATTATAGCCTTCCAAGAATATAGGACAAAGAGTGAATGCAAAATTACAAAAAGAATAAAAGCGAATGTAGAAGGCCTAAGGAGAATATATTTTTGAAGTTTCTTACTCCCAGATGAAGAACAACAACGGAAGTTTCAGGAATCAATAGTCTGATTTAAAGGAGATATTTCAGACTAAAGGGCTCATAAACTAATTTATCTCTAAGAGCGCAAAACGTTACTTCATATATTTTCAAAAAAAAAAAAAAAAAAAAAAAAAAAAAAAACATGGCTGCTCAGTTTCTATATTATTGCATATCTATCAATATCAACAGTATTAATGCCGCAACGCCCACCCTAACTCTCAGCCAGGAGCTCAATTATCAAGGTGTATTAAATTAGTTTTAATTAAATCAAAATTAAATTAAAGCTGAAGTAAATATATGTCATAGAAGAAGTATTATATATAATCTCATTGATTAGAAATTATTATTTTGAAACTCTTTTTAATAATGATGGTGCTATTTGTTTGTCTATTAGTCTACCAGTTTCAATTGATTTATAAAAGCCTTGATAAAAGAGTTGGCTTTTTATTTGGTCATTAGTTGAAAATATACATTTCTGCATTTATAAAGAGAACACAGTCGTAATTACTTTTTAAAACATTTCTGCAATGTAATGTGGTGTGATTTTAAGAGCCATTCGGCTTTTTAATAGTATGCAAAAATATGGACGGAGGATTTTATTAGTTTTGGAAAAAAAAAAAATTGTAAAAATTAATTGATTAATTAAAGCGCTAGGGGGGGGCTGTAGGGGTCTGAACAAAAAGTTACTAATTGTGACACGGAGGACCCGGGGGTTTCTCCAAGTGTGACATTACAATTCAAAGTTGAATTTATAAAAATTTTTGAGTTTGAAAAGATGGAATGAGACTCGAATACTAAAAAAATCTGGTGTGACTGGCGCACAGCACACAACTTTCTCTTACCTTCGGTAATCGAAAGTTGTGTTCTGTGCTTGTCACACCAGATTTTTTGTGTCGACACTATATTTAGTTTCCGCCAATATATTCACACTTTTATTTTTCTCATTTACACACACACATTCACACAGTCTTTTCGGCAACTCAGGCCATTTAAGACTTTAGACGATAACCGTTGTAATTAATATATATATATATTAGGGGTTCAGGCATTTCTATTTAAGCCATCTGGTATCCAAATGGCTTAAATAAAATCATCGGACTGCCTGGGTCCGGACCCGCGACGTTTGGTATAGGAGGTAGGCACGCTACCTACTACGCCAAACTCGGGGGCTCCGCCAATATATTGAAATTTAAGATGTCAAATTTATAAACATGGGAAAATATTTATATTTTGTTACCATGGCAACCATTTCTCCTATCTTTCCTATGAAGCACAAGAGTAAAGTGTGCTTCAAACAATTTTGAGGGCAAAACGAGAATATACATTTGAAAGAGCATCTAAAAAATAATAGATTTTTGAATTTTAATCAAAATCGTTAGAGCGAATTTTGAGAAAATCGAAAGAAACTGAAAAGGTGCATCAGTAAAGTACTAGTACTCTTTGGCCGATTTTGATTATAAGCTTATTTTCACGGTCCCGGGGGTGTTTAACTTAAATATAAAATTTCAACCTCCTAGCTCAATTCCTTCATGCTTAAAATTGAACACACACAGACACACAGACAGACAGACAGAGAGACAGACAGACCATGTCGCGAAAACCACTTTTTTGGATTCAGGGGACCTCAAAACGTCAAGATCCATCAAAATCTCGACATCGAATTTTTGACATGAATCCAATACATTCTCTCTCTATATATAATCACATATATATAGAGGTAAGAGAAAGTAAAAAAGTCAAATGATTTTCACAACAGGTGAAAATGGAGTGATTATTTGAGTCAAAAAGGGGGGGGGGTAATAGCCCTATGTTGTGACATAATATTTCTAGGGGGTTTGTATGTATGAATGTGACAAGGGGGGGGGGGCTAGAATATCGTCAAAAAAGTCGTTACGTAATATGTGGACGACCCCATGTAAATATTATTTCTCAAACTATTGGAATAGAATCAAGAAACGATTATAATTTCTAATCAAAAGGAAATCAGGGGTGCAATCGACCTTATAGCAAATATTAATCAAACTCAAAGGTTCTAAAGTAAAAATAAAAAACGAAAGAAATCACACTTGGATTAGTAATAGAGCAAAAGACATTTAATTCCGAGTATTTTTCAAATTAATGTTATAAATTCAAATCGACAAGCAAGCCTATTATCAACATGAAATTTCATAATTAAGTTCATTTATTTATTAAATAAAAGAATAGATTATTAGTTTTTAATGGCAATTGAGTCACTAAAATTTCAACTTTTATTCCTTTTATTCTAACCTTTTATTTTCAGTAATGATATTAATCCCTTTGGGAGTGAAATTCGATTTTAAAGTTAATTAAAGTTGAAAATATTTTGTTTACAATAATAAGGGTAGAAAAAAATAATCAATTAAAAAAAAAATCTGGTGTGACTGGCGCACAGCACACAACTTTCTCTTACCTTCGGTAATCGAAAGTTGTGTACTGTGCTTGTCACACCAGATTTTTCGTGTCGAAATATATTTAGTTCCCGACAGTACGGTACATTTGAATTCAGATGTAAAATTTATAAGTATGGGAAAATATTTATATTTTGTTACCATGGCAACCATTTTTCCTATCTTTCCTATGAAACACAAGAGTAAAGTGGTCTTCAGAAGATTTCAATCGCAAAATGAGAATATACATTTTAAAGAGCATCTAAAACATAATTGATTTTTGAATTTAAAAAAAAATCGTTGGAGCAAATTTTGAGAAAATCGAAAAAAACTGAAAAAGTACATCAGTAAAGTACTAGTACTCTTTGGCCGATTTTGATTAAAAGCTTATTTTTCCGGTCCCGGGGGGTGTTTAACTTAAATATAAAATTTCAACCTCGTAGCTCAATTCCTTCATCCTTAAAATTGAACACACACCCACCCACACACCCACACACCCACCCACAGACAGACCATGTCGCGAAAACCACTTTTTTTGGATTCAGGGGACCTCAAAACGTGAAGATCCATCAAAATCTCGACATCGAATTTTTGACATGAATCCAATACTTTCTCTCATATATATATTACATATATGCATAGGTAAGAGAAAGTAAAAAATTGTCATATATTTTTTGAGGTGTTGGTAAAATTCTGTTAAGTTAGTTTTTTTTTTCACTAAAATTATTTTATAAAAAAAAAATCTTAACGACGGTTACAGTGAGAAAATAAATAAATTCAACCCTTGTCAAATTCTAAGATTAATTTTTAATGATCAAAGTTTAATGGGAATTCTTCAGGTGATCTGAAAATTATATATGTTGTAGTATTAAAAAATTTAAATTTAAACAGAGAACCATTGGTTAAATGATTTTTAGTCCTCGGGCTTGGTGTAGGGGTTAGCGTGCTGGCCTAATATACCAAAGGTCGCGGGTCCGGATCCAAGGCAGTCCGATGATTTTATTTAGGCCATTAGGATATCAAATGGCTTAAATGAGAATGCTTGGACCCAAATACATATATATTCAAATAACGGTTATCGTCAAAAGTCTTAAATGTCCTGAGTTGCCGAAAAGACTGTGTGAATGAGTGTGTGAGTGTGAATGAGAAAAAAGTTTGAGTGTTTAAAAAAAATGATTTTTAAGCTTTCACGATTGTTATTATTAGAAATAAAAATAATTGAATGGTTGATACGTTGTGGGGTTCCCTGCACTGTGATCTTATAGTTAGTTCTATTGTGCCCCCCATATCACTCTCCGGGTTCAATGCCCTAGAAGATCAATCTAGGAATGGTTCATGCCAATTTCTCAAGTCCTTGATACCTCTAACTGGAGAGGATTATATCCCAATTGATCCAATCGATTTGGTTGGATTTTTCGGACAAGCCGGGTTTGAACTCGAAATTAATTTAATCTCGGTTTACAAAGCGTCTCTTATCCGTCAGCTCTAATCGTGGTTTGGTTTAGTTATTATTAGTTGATAATACAAATTAACTACAAAAATTACAAACATTTGTTTGCTTTTCAAAGTGAATACATCACCTAATTACGGCTGTAGAAATATTGGCCGAAACGGTGGTTTTTGTAGTTAATATGTATAAATAATTAATTTTCTCTACTGGTATATCTCTAAAATAGCCTGATGGCGCGAAACCGATTCACTGATTCACTGCTGAACAGTGTTATTTGTTAAACAGTTAAATAAGATAGATATAATAGGGGGGTGTTATTACGATTAATACGAGGTATTGTGTTTCAATATATAAGATTCTTGTATAAATAAAATATAGATGATTTAGAAACCCGAGTCGAAATTCAATTGCTACTTTAATCCCTCTGGTCCTGAATAGGTTCGATTTAGAATAGGCCCTAAGTTTTATCCCATTAGGTTCGACTTTGGTCCTCGAACTGATAAATTGGAAATTTGTACCATTTTGGGGTTCAAAGTCAGAGCTAATTTAACGTGCAATAGATCTACTTTGAATACCCAAGTTCGAAATCAGACCTACAATAGGGGGCTCAATGTCGAACTTAAATTTATACTCGGGGGAGGTTGTGGTTTCAATCTCTTCACTAGAAAATATATATATATATATATATATATAGGCCTATATATATATATATATACCAGGAATATATATCAGATAGTCCGAGCCATTTTTAAAAATATGAGCCGCAATTAAATACTTATTTAAAAGATATGCAAAAAAGGTATTATAAAAGTTTTTTTACATAAATTATATTTATTGA